>JABUQX010080186.1:15000-27500 GCA_015478945.1 Trachelipus rathkii
GATTCAGAAGATGAAAGCTAGTGGAAGAAGGTGCATGATTTCTGGGATTTTACCTAGGTTAGGTGCAGGTCAGGAATGGGGGAGTAGGGCTTTAGGTGTAAATGAAAGGGTTAGGAAATTGTTTTTCAGAAAATATTAGGTTTTTGGATTTGTGGAAAGAATTTCTGGATAAAGATCTTTTTGCAGCAGATGGAGTTCACTTGAGTCGTAAAGGTGTTGAGCTTTTCAATACCAGTTTGGAGACTTGTTTAGCAAAAAACTAGGTAAAGTTGGGGGTGGTGGGCTAAATCTAGATACAAATAATAGCAATGGTAACTATAATAGTGGGGAGATAAATAAAGCTAGTGTTGTTACAGGTTCAAATAATGATGATGATAATAAAAATAACAGCATTTCGACTATCAAATGCTTTTACACAAATGCTCATAGCCTTAGAAATAAAAAAGATGAGCTGATTAGTTATACCATAAATGAGAATCTAGACATTATTTGCATAACTGAGGCATGGGTTAATGAAGAATTATATGGAGACTCCTTTCAGGAATATGAAATAGACGGATATTCACTTTATTTATACCAGCGTAGAGGAAAGAAGGGTGGTGGTGTGGCGCTTTATGTTAAAAAAGCAATATTCAATCTGTATTAATGACTGACTTTAAAATGAATCATGATATTGAATCGGTGTGGGTAGATATTCTTATATACAATAAATCATTTAGAATAGGGGCATTTTATAGACCTCCTGGCCAGAGTCAAGAATTAGACGTGGAAATTGTGAAAGAAATAGAGACCGCATGCCACAGTAAAGAAAAAGGTATAGTCATAATGGGTGATTTTAATTTTCCAGGCATTCATTGGGATTCCTTGTCTAATATGGACCATAATAGTTCTGCATTCATAAATTGTATACTAGATAACTTTTTGACCCAGATGGTCCAAGAACCCACAAGATACGATGCACTACTAGACTTAATATTAACTAACGATGAAAGTATGGTGGATGAAGTTAGAGTTGAGGAGAATTTAGGACTTAGTGACCATAATATAATTAGATTTAATATGAATGTGATATCTTGGCCCAAATTGCAAGTTAATAAGGAAAAGATCTTAGATTTCCGAAATGGCGATTTTACCAAATTTCGAGACATGCTTAGTACAACTAACTGGGATAAAGAGTTTAAAGACCAAAACTGTTTTATCATGTGGGAACATTTTAAGCAAATTTTAACGAATATTCAGTCAGTATGTTTTAAAGATAAACCCATTAGGGTAGCAAAGAGAAAACCTGTTTGGTGGAATAGAGAGAGAAAATTAATGAAAAGCGTAGATGTTTTAAAATATTCAAAGGTAGTAATAGGGAAGATGATTAAGAAAATTATAGGAAAAATAGAAATGAACTTAACCAATCAATAAGAAAGGCAAAGAGAGAGGCAGAAATTAATTTAGCAAGGAATAGTAATAAGAATCTGAAGAAGTTTTTTAGCTTTTATAAATTTAAAAGTAAGAATAGGACGATTGGTCCAATTAAAATTGATGAAAATTTAGTGAGTTCAGATAAGGAAATGGTCAACATTTTCAATGCTTATTTTGCTTCAGTGTTTACTGAGGAAAGATTAGATAATAGTTTGGAGACTAATAGTTCTTGTATGCATGTAACAAATAGACTTACAGAATTTGAATTTGATGTAAAAGATATAAAACGTTTATTAGATCATATTGACCCAAGTAAAGCTGCAGGCCCTGATGGCATATATGGTAGAATTCTGAAAGAGGGTAGTACCAGCATTGCAAAGCACTGTATTTGATTTTTAAGCGATCTATAACATTTGGTGAGGTACCAGATGACTGGAAAATGGCATATGTTGTGCCTATTTATAAGGAAGATTTGGGAAATTATAGGCCAGTTAGCTTAACATCTCTGGTTGTAAAGGTTCTGGAAAAGTTACTGAAGGGTCATATAGAGAAATATTTAGAAGATAACAAGGTATTGTATGACTCCCAGCACGGTTTCAGAAAGGGTAGGTCATGTCAGACAAACCTTTTAGAATTTATGGAATACATTACTGACTGTATTGACCAAGGAGATCCAGTTGATATTATATATTTAGACTTTAGCAAAGTTTTTGATAAGGTTCCCCACATAAGGCTGATGAAGAAGTTATTGCAATGTGGTATAGGTGGAGTGGTACATGGTTGGATTAAAGAGTGGTTTGCGAAATAAAAACCAGTGTGTACAACTAAATGGCAATAACTCATCATGGGAAATAGTGAAGAGTGGTGTCCCACAGGGTTCAGTGCTGGGGCCACTATTGTTCCTCATATATATAAATGATTTAGACCAGGGACTTAAAAATGAAAGGTTTCTAAGTTTGCAGATGATACTAAAGTGGCTACCTCAGTTAGGAATAGTGAAAGATGGATGTATAAAGATTCAAAATGATCTTGATAAACTTCTTGGGTGGGCAGATAAGTGGCAAATAAATTTTAATAGTAAAAAGTGTAAGGTTCTTCACCTAGGTTACTCAAATAAAAGTTTTAACTACGATATGAATGAGGATTGGCTTGAGTCTGTGGACCAAGAAAAAGATTTAGGTGTGATTATAAGCAGTAATTTGAAAGTAGCTAATCAGTGTTTGGAAGCTAGAAATAAAGCTAATAAGATGCTGGGCATAATAAATCGCAATGTTGTTTACAAGAGCAAGGAAGTAATAAGTAAACTGTATAATAGCTATGTTAGGCCAGTAATAGAGTATTGTGCACAAGTTTGGGCCACTATTTAAGAAAGACTTAGATATGCTAGAGAGAGTGCAACGTAGAGCAACAAAGATGATTTCTGGGTTTGAGGGTAAGAGCTTATGAGGAGAGGCTGAAGGAGTTAGAATGTTTTCTGTAGAAGGCGATTTCTCAGAGGGGACATGATACAAGTCAACACAAAATATTTACATCTATTGATAATACAGAGACCAATAAATTCATATTAGATCATGGATGGGAGACCAAGGGGCATAATAATAAAATTAAGAAGAGCATGCCATCTTGATATAAAAAAGCATGCATTCAGTAATAGGGTTGTTAAAATTTGGAATAGTCTGCCAGAGGAGGTTGTTGAGTGTGACTCGATTGCAACATTTAAGAAAGGGTTAGATTCGTTTATGGATGGGTTGGGAATCATATAATATATTGATGAAGCCAAATTGGCGGGTTTTTAGTTGTGATATAGTTATAGTTAGATGGCATGTGTGACCATAACTTAGTTATTAATGCATGTGGATGGTTTGGGTATCATATTTATATATCATTAGTTTTGACTAAGCTAAATTGGTGGATTTGTAGTTACAACAAATTGACAAGCCCTAGGGTGCTTTGTGGATTTGCATGAGCATGTTTGGGTAGTGGGTTGACTGGGACAGTCTCGATAGGCCCATGTGGCCTTTTCTGTCTCTATATTCTTAATGTTTCTTAATGTTTCTTAATAACTTCTTTATCAGCCTTACAAGGGGAACCTTATCAAAAGCTTTGCTAAAGTCTAAATATATAATATCAACTGGATCTCCTCGGTCAATGCAGTCAGTAAAGTATTCCATATATTCTAAAAGACATTAGACATTAAGACATTAAGAATATAGAAACAGTAAGAAGCCACATGGGCCTATCGAGACTGTCTAATCCTTAAACATGCTCATACATCAAGCACCAAGAAGATGTCAGAGTACTAACTAAAAATCTACCACCAATTTGGCTTGGATAAAACTAATGACTATATATATATATATAATATATATATATATATATATATATATATATATATACTTTTTATATGCTTCTATAATATATATATATATATATATATATATATATATATATATATATATATATGCTTAACAACCAACTATATATATATATACTATATGCTGCTATATAAAATACCCAAACCATCCGCATCTCATAACAAGTTATGATTTTACATGCAATCTAAATTAATAACTACTGTGGCTAAAAACCCGCCGATTTGATCGTATCTAAATGCTGTTATAGAATTGCTAACCCATCCGCTGTACCCATCCAAGCAGCACTGGCCGTGTTGGCTCGGTGCGCTCAACGGCGCCTGGCCGTTCCAGGCATACGGCTTGCTGGCCAGAGATGCGTAACAGCGCCAACCTTGTCAGATGGCGTAAATCTTTGCTTGGTGTACATTATGCCCCCTGGTCACCGTAATACTACTATATTGACTTCTGTGGTAATCAGTAGATGTAAGCCTGGCAGCAGACGGCATGTTACTGCGTGCTTCCGGCGACCCTCCGCCTACTCCTCGCTCACCCTCAAACGATATCATTCGATTGGCCTCTACACGCTCTCTAGCATATCTAGCACTGCAAAATGGGGGCTAAGCTGCGGCACTGTCTCGGCTGCTGGTCTGGCTGCAGCGTCCCGCTACGGACCTGTACTCGCTGGCTGCTTCAGTGGCTGTTTTGCATTTGTGTCGGCACATTCCTGGCGCGAGCGCTGATTGCTACTCAGTCGCAACCTCAAACCACCGTCTTTGGCGGTGTCCACGATCTTGACCGATTGCTATATCGTGGTTAAACATTTGGTAACCTGGGTGAAGAACACTACGCCCCGCATTAAGAACACCCGCGAAAGTTTATCAAAGATCGACCTGAATCTTTGCGTCTTACTATTCCTTTACTGTATCATCTACAGAAGCTTGAAACCGATACAAATTTCCTGGTTAAATCGATTATATATGATGAACATGGCCCCGGCACTGGCTGAGGACTCTCCTGTCCGTGATATTTGTGTCATTTGGTTGTGTTTTTATTTGCGACCGCCTAATCAACCGTAACGTACCACTCCACCTACCATATTACGTAACTATTTCTAATCGGCGTAATGGGTTCACCATCAAAGCACTAAAGTCTAATATACAATATCAACGGATCTGCTCAATACGTCGTGTGTATTCATAAGAACTGCAAAGCGTGTCTTACATGACCTGCGGCCGCGGAATCGATGCAATATACACCGATTATCTTCAAGCGATACAACCATGACTCTGGTAACTTTTTCAGAGGCACACAACAGGTTACTAAGCTGGCACGGTCCTGTAAAATCTTCCTTACTACCATACTATAGGCACGGCATATGCTATTTTCAAGTGCGTGTTGCCTCACCAATTGTTGATGATCGCTTAAAAATCAATCAAATACGGTGCCTTTGCGTGCTGGTACCTAAGTACCGCCTGCCACCATCAAGGATTTCCAACTTTGCCCCGAGGTCAGCTATGATTCAGCGGTTTAATATCTTTTGCCTCAAATTCAGATTCTGTAAAAGTCTATTTACATGTATACCAGGACTATTATTCTTCAAACTATTATCTAATCTTTCCTCAGTTAACATTGAAGCAAAATAAGCATTGAAAAGTTTGACCAACTCTTTATCTGAACTCACTAAATTTCATCAATTTTAATTGGACCAATTGTCCTATTCTTATTTTTAAATTTATAAAAGCTAAAAAAACTTCTTCAGGTTCTTTTTACTATTCCTTGCTCATTTAATTTCTACCTCTCTCTTTGCCTTTCTTATTGACTAGTTTATATATACTCTTTTTTTTTTATTATATATATATATATATATATATATATATATATATATATATATATATATATATATATATATATATATATATATATATATATATAACTGCTATATATATATATATATGTAGTATTGTGGCTCAGCAGTATCGTAGCATAACAGCCAGCGCTGCTCTTCAGCTATGCTAGTAACAGTAATGTAGTAATAATAGCTTAATAATAATATATGTAACAACATATGTATATAATAACTTAGCCAATAGTAATAATAGCATATATATATATCAACCTTCAACTCTTCAACTCTTAACCAACTTAATAATATGTAATAATAATAATAATATGTAATATGTTGCTGTATATATATATAAACCATATCAACTGTAATATATGTATATGTAATAATAGCCAATAACCTTCAACAATAATATCATCCAATATATATACTTCTTCTTCATATGCTATATATGTAATAGCATCTTTGTGAATGCTATTGATTTATATTCCATAATATATATATATATATATATATATATATCTGAGGCGACTCCTATACTTGTGGTGCTCCTGCTTAGCACGAGTTAACATTGTAAAAACGATCGATCTTTTCAAATTTCATAATGTTACGATAAAATTCTCCTATTTTTTGAGAAAATTAATCAAATGAATAATAATATTACATAATAAATATAAAAGATTATGTAAAATTGAAACAAAAAGTGTAAGAATCATTGCGTTTAAAGCCGTTTTCATTTTTGCCTTTGTGCTTATGAAACGTAAGAAATGCTCGAGTTTGCGTTCGTTTTTGTCAAACTTAGGGCAAAATCCTGAAATATGCTCACAAAAGGTAAGGAATTTCCTTTATTCTGTAAGGTTGCTATTTCCCGTGCTTGCCGAATTTAGCACGTTCTTACGAAAAATGTAAACAAACAAGATGGCGGCGTGGTAGGCCCGTTTTTGAATTGATGAATGTTGCTATTTCCCGTGCTTGCCGAATTTAGCACGTTCTTACGAAAAATGTAAACAAACAAGATGGCGGCGTGGTAGGCCCGTTTTTGAATTGATGAATGTTCCATTCAATTAAATTAGCTTTAAATCTAATTTCTTCCAAATAGATAAACTCCATCACAATAGTTGATCAGTTATTTGTAATATAAACCATTTGTTATTTTTTTATTTTTTTTTATTCCAAAATCACGTGCTCCATCACAACAGCTGATTCCAATTGTTTGCAAACAAAAGTGACTTTTATGAGAAATCGCGTTCGTTTATGCACGAAATTCGTGCTAAAACTGGGTAAGCATTTCTTATCGAGCGTAAGCACAAATGACAAAAACGAAAACGGTCTAAATTAGTGATTAATAAAATGGGAAATATTATTGAATCATAAACCTAAGGGTGTGAATCCTGAGATGGGGATCACCCCGAAGGGGTGCAAGCGGGAAAAAAGAAAAAAAAGAAAAATTAAAAACCCGAAGGAGGGGTAAAACCCGCTTACACCCCTTCGGGGTGATCCCCCTCAGGATTCACACCCTTTCAAGGGGCGCATCCCCTTGGGTTTTCTCTCGGGAGGTGATGTATTGCTTTAGATACTCTTGGTTAATGAAAACTGTTTATTCGTAAGTTAGGTACGTTATGTTAAATATTACTATGACAGTGTGAAATTAACACTGATTTGTTAGAGAAATGATTAGTTTTGTAAGATATTACTGTGTTAACTGACGATGATGTGTTAGAAACGTGAGCCTAGGTTAAGTTTTTGTTGAGTAATGTTAGGTTTGCCCGAGAATTTTGCTAATGTCTACGTTTATTCATAGTTCAAATGATGTTATACTCGAGACGAATGACACTTTGATGAAGATAGTGTCAATTCATAGTTCAAGATGCTGGTATCTTTGATAGATTGGTCACTTTGTTGAGGGATTTTGTTAGATAATACGTCTTTACCTGTTGCTGATATGCGGGAAAAGTGGGAACATATCGAGTATTGTATGACCTGTTAGCTACTTTACCTTTGATAAGTAGGGAATTTTCAGGATGTTAGCGGATTATTCATACGCGAGGTATGTTAGGTTTGCATTTGTACATTATATTCTTAGTTCAGGTTATGATATGTTAGCTTTATTGATGCTAAAACTTTGTTGGGTAAGCATATATTCGTAGGTCAGTATATAAAGAACTTATTTTTATGTTATGTTTATCCAAAATGATACTCGAAATATGACTTGGATCAATAGATCAATAGATCATAGGCGGATGGGTGGGTAGTGGACTGCAGGGATGGATGGTTTGATTTACTGATTTACTGATTTACTGCTTTAAAATCAGTAAACTATTACACTTTACTGTGATATTTTATTCAAAGAACTTATTTTTATGTTATGTCAGGTTAAAATTTTGTTATTTTTATGTTATGTTTGGTTAAAACTTTGTTATGTTTGCAATTATCCGTTGGTGATTATGATATTTAGACGAGGATATGATAAATTTTTGTTAAATATTACGAAGTTGATGTAAAAAAAAATTGATACGTTAGCATTATATTCGTTGTCTGTATGATGATTAGACAGGGTTATGCTAAATTTTTGTTAAATATTACGATGTTAATGTAAAATTAACATTGATATGTTAGAGATATGCTTGAAAAAGAGGGAATAGGTTTCGTTTTGTACGAAGTGTTAGGTACTTTACTGTTGTTAAGTGCGGAAGTTTGTTAATGTTAGTAGTTTATTCGTACGTATGGTGTTGTTAGGTTTGTCGTTGTACATTATATTCTTAGTTCAGGTCATGTTATGTTAGCTTTATTAATGTAAAAACTTTGCTACGTTAGCATATATTCGATAGTTAGTATATAAAAAACTTATTTTTGTGTTATGTTTAGCCGAAATGATACTCGAAATATGACATGAATCAATAGATCAATAGATCGAAAGGTCATGGTGGGAGGGGTGGTAAGGGGTTGATGATTGATTTACTGATTTACTGATTTACTGCTTTAAAATCAGTAAACTATTACAATTTACTATGATATTTTATTCAAAGAACTTATTTTTTATGTTATGTTTGGATAAAACTTTGTTATGTTTACAGTTATTCGTAGGTCTGTATGATAATTAGACAAGGTTATGATAAATTTTTGTTAAATATTACTGTGTCAATGTAAAATTAACGTTAATATGTTAGAGATATGCTTGGAAAAGTATGAATAGGTTACGTTTTGTATGCAATGCTAGTTACTTTACTGGTGTTAAGGGTGGAACTTTGTTAATGTTAACTGTTTATTAGTGGGTAAGTTGTGTTAAGTTTGTCGTTGTACATTATTTTCTTAATTCATATGATGCTATGTTAGCTTTATTAATGTGAAAACATTGTTATGTTAGCATATATTCGCTGGTTAGTATATAAAGAACTCATTTTTGTGCTATGTTTATCCGAAATGATACTCGAAATGCAACGTAAATCAATAGTGTTAATGTAAAATTAACATTGATATGTTAGAGATATGCTTGAAAAAGTGTGAATAGGTTACGTTTTGTACGCTGTGCTAGGTACTTTACTGTTGTTAAGTATGGAACTTTGTTAATGTTAGTTGTTTATTCATGCGTAAGGTGTGTTAGGTTTTGTCATTGTACATTATATTCTTAGTTCTGGTAATGCTATGTTAGCTTTATTAATGTGAAAACAATGTTACGTTAGCATATATTCGTTGGTTAGTATATAAAGAACTTATTTTTGTACTATGTTATTGTTGTTGTTGTTGTTGTTGTCTAACGAGAATATATACTCTTTTGAACTGATATGGTTCGTTCGTGCGTCGTATTCTTGTTTACTTTCTTCTGATTGGTTGAAAGAAAGAATCTCATTACCTTTAAGGATTGTTTATACACTCTATTTTCTTCAGTAGGATATTTTTCGCCGTGCTGATACGATGACATCTCCCCGCATCTCTACGCTTGTTGTTGATATCTTCATGAGGAGTTTCGTTATTTCCAACGATGTGTCATTTATATTTAATCGTAAACCGAATGGCGGTCGCTACATTGCCTGTATTCCAGCCAGAGGATCAAATAATAGACCCTTATTCAGTTGTGTTGATGGATTCATCAAGATTATCGACATCGCAGCAGCATGGGTAGAGGATAAGTGTGTGTTATCCGATGGATCGACGCGTAGTGAAATATCTAACTGGAAAGACAGCGTAAGTGGTTCTAATAGAATAGACGTTGTGTTCTCGTCGTGTGACGATATTAAAACCCTTGATGTACGCGTCTACTGGAAACCCATCGATTGTGTGACCTTCATGCGTACGTGTATAGGTTTCACAGTTCAAACATCTGAAAATATTACAGCATTGCTTAAAATAAAAAACGAATTAACATCGCACCTTAACGATGTTGACATACTTGAGGACTTAATACATATAGCACATGGTGTAATCTATGATATTTACACCGAAACATGTGGTTTCCGTATAATGCAGTATACAGGAGTGCGTTAATAACTATCAGCTTGGATGAGTTTACTTCTCTCTTGTATGAGAGAATGAGTGCTGCTGAATCGACATACGCCGAAAAATGGTTTAGTGTTGCTGAAGGCATTTATACTTACATTCTTTCAAAGGGTGTTGAATCTTTAGAGAGATATATAGAACGTACCCAAGTTATGTTGAATCCTATGTTCTCTGATTAGATGAATTAATATATTTAAAATAAACTTATGTTTTTATGTATTTATATGTTTTTATGTATTTATATAACGCTCTTTTCAATGAAAATTATATGTTATAAAAAACTTGTTTTACTTCCCTCGTATGTTCGCTTTATTGATTAAGTTGTTAATGATAGCTGTTTATTCGTCTGGTTGTTGTGTGTTAAGTATGTTATGTTCATAGTTTAGCTTTACTGATTAAAACTTTTACTTTGCTTGTTTTCCCCATGGTATTATGATGGTTAGGTAAGGTTATGATAAATATTTGGTAAATATTACTATGTTAATGTAAAATTAATATTGTCATGTTGGTGATATGTTTGATAAAGTGTGAATGGATTATGTTTTTGTATGCCTTGTTAGTTACTTTTACTGTTGATAAGTTTGGACCTTTGTTAATGTTAGCAGTTTATTCTTGCTTAAGATGTGTCAGGTTTGTCGTTGTATATTATATTCTTAGTTCTGGTAATGCTATGTTGGCTTTATTAATGTGAAAACTTTGTTACGGTAGCATACTTTCGCTGCTCTGTATGATAATTACACAAGGTTATGGTAAATTTTTGTTAAATATTACCGTGTTAATGTAAAATTAACATTGTTATGTTAGAGACATGCTTGACAAGGTGTGAATAAGTTACGTTTTTGTATGAATTGTTAGTTACTTTTACTGGTGTTAAGTATGGAACTTTGTTAATGTTAACCGTTTATTCTTGTTTAAGGTGTGTCAAGTATGTCGTTGTGGGTTATATTCTTAGTTCAGATGATGCTATGTTAGCTTTATTAATGTGGAAACTTTGTTACGTCAACATATATTGATTGATCTTTGTATAAAGAACTTGAATTTATGTTATGTTTATCCAAAATGATACTCGAAATGTGACTTGAAACAATAGATCAATAGATCAATAGATCAATAGATCACAACTGGATAGGAGGGTGGCGAGATGGTGGTTTGATTTACTGATTTAGGGTATGTAAAACGTTACGGGTGGTTGGTTGGTGGTTTGATTTACTGGTTTACTGATTTACGGCTTTAGGCTATGTAAAACATGACAATTTTAGTAAAAAATTTGACTTGAATCAATAGATCAATAGATCAATAGATCACAGAAGGGCTGAGGAGAGTAGTTTGGTTTACTGATTTACAAATTTACTGCTTTAGGGTATGTAAAAACGTAAATTTGTAAGTTATAAACACAAAAAGAATAAGAAAATTTATTTATTTATTTATTTATTTATTTATTTATTTTTTATTTTTATTTTTATTTTTTTTGATGGTTCTGAAACTATTATTTTCGAAATCTACAGACCCAATAACATATATAAAGACACCAATATTGTATCATTACACAAATATTTAATAACTCGGCACCGCACCGGAGCCAGCACCGGTGCAGCTGTCAACTCCTACTCCTCTGTGTCAGACTCCTTCTCCACTCTTTCCTTCTTTATTCATCTTTCATCCTTCTTTCTTCCTCCTTCGTCCTTTGTTTTGCACTCTGTGCTTTTTTTCAGTTGGGGCCCCTACGGAGGGGGCCCTAGACACCCTATACGGTCTTATAACCATCCTATTCGCTCTACGGTCTCGATAACCTATATAAGGACACCAATATTGTTGTTATACGAGTGTTTATTAACTCGGCACCGCAGCGGCTCCAGCACCGGTGCCGGAGCCAACTCCTCAGATTCCAATAACATATATAAAGACACCAATATTGTATCATTACACAAATATTTAATAACTCGGCACCGCACCGGAGCCAGCACCGGTGCAGCTGTCAACTCCTACTCCTCTGAGTCAGACTCCTTCTTCATTCTTTCCCTCCTTATTGTATACCAAGTTTCAGCCTTCTACATTAATATTCAATGTTTCAGTTGGGCCCCCTACGGGGGGGCCCTAGACACCCTATACGGTCTTATAACCATCATATTCGATCTCTACGGTCTCGATAACCTATATAAGGACACCAATATTGTTGTTATACGAGAGTGTTTATTAACTCGGCACCACAGCGGCTCCAGCACCGGTGCCGGAGCCAACTCCTCAGATTCCAATACCAATTCTTTCTAGAAATTCAACTCTACGAACACTTCGATTTTTTAAGGGGGGTGAGGCCCCTCCTTTATGGCAGCGTACGTTGATGTAACCTCGTCTATGATGAGGTTACGTTACCATCTAACCACCCCCCAAACGAAATG
>JABUQX010080186.1:32500-37500 GCA_015478945.1 Trachelipus rathkii
ATAAATATCTGCTATTTTTTTTTAGGAGAAGAGGACATAATATATATATATATATATATATATATATATATATATATATATATATATATATATATATATACTATATATAAATAAAAAAATATATATATATATAAATATATATATATATATTATATAAATATATATATATATATATATATATATATATATATATGACAACCTCTAGAAGAGCCACAATCCATATCTCAAAAACTACAACAGCTACAAGGAAAAGGAAAACATTGCTGGAATGCTGGTCCAATTTAAGTGCGGAAAATGTAAAAAAAAAAAAAAAAAAAAAAAAAAAAAAATTATATCTCAAAAACTACAATAGCTACAGCGAAAAGGAATACATTTTTAGAATCCTCGTAAAATTTTGGATAGGAAAATGTAAAAAAAAATAAAAAAATAAAAAAAATTATTGTTAATAATTATAGTAATATGATTAGAGAGCCTATTTAGAGACCTTTTATTGGTTACTCGTTAAAATAAATAGACTTTCTATTAAATTTTGCTTTTTTTTTTTTAACTAAAGAATACCCCAAGGGTATACCGCCCTGATGGCAGGAGTCGGGGTCTCTCGGCCTTCCGGGGAACTACGGGGTAGGACTAATTCCCCCCCTCCGGGGAGGGTCTCCGGAACCCCCGCTCTTTGGTATTTGGGTGTCGCGGGGGTTCCTCCGCCCCTCCCCTACGGGGTATGGAAAACGTCCCCCCCTGTGTTCCCCGTCGGCTCGAGCCCCCTAATTGCCGTGTAATACCTTTACAAATAATATATATATATACTATGTCCCAGCACCCCCTTAAAAAAAATAGCCAATTTTTTGTTTAATTTTTTTTTTTTTTTTTTTTTTACATTTTCCGAACCAAAATTTTACAAGGATTCAAAAATTTATTTCATTTTTCTGTATCTTTTGTAGTTTTCGAGATTTGTTTTTTTTTTTTTTACAGTTTCCTCGGTAAAATTTTGCCAGGATTCCAGCAATGTATTCCTTTTCCCGGTAGCTGTTGTAGTTTTTGAGATATGGATTATGGCTCTTCTAGAGTTTGGCCTATATATATATATATATATATATATATATATATATATATCTTTATATATATATATATATATATATATATATATGCTGCTGCTATGCTATAACTATACTATATATATATATATATATATATATATATATATGCTGCTCATATATATATGCTGCCTCTTTATACCTATATATATATTATTTGGTATTACAAGGCAATGTAGCCCAGGGGCTCGAGCCGACCGGGAACACAGGGGGGGACGTTTTCCCCCGTAGGGGAGGGGCAGAGGAACCCCCGCGACACCCAAATACTAAAGAGCGGGGTTCGGAGACCACCACGGAGGAGTGAATTGTCCTACCCGTATTTCCCGGAAGGCTGAGACCCGACTTTCCATCGGTGCGGTTTACCCATGGGGTATTTTTAGTAAAAAAAAAAAAAGCAATTTAATAGAAAGTCTATTTATTTTAACAAGGTAACCAATAAAGGTCTCTAAATAGGCTCTCTAATCATATTACTATAAATAATTATTAACAATAATTTTTTTTATTTTTTTTATTTTTTTTACATTTTCCTATCTAAAAATTTTACCAGGATTCCAAAAATGTTCCTTTTCGCTGTAGCTATTGTGGTTTTTGTTAATACTTTTTATTTTTTATTTTTTTATTTTTTTTTTTTACATTTTCCGCACCAAAATTGGACCAGAATTCCAGCAATGTATTCCTTTTCCCTGTAGCTATATTGTAGTTTTTGAGATATGAGTTGTGGCTTTAAACCAAATTTCACCTATATATATATATATATAACCAACAGCAATAAATATATATATTTATACATCTTAAAATATTTATTATAAATATATAAATACATAAATATATATATATAATATATATATCTTATATATATATATATATATATGCTTCAATAAATGATTTAATATGGATGGGTTGGGTATCTTATAATATATTTAGACGAAGCCAATTGGCGGGTTTTTAGTTACAGTAGTTATTAATGTTAGATTGCATGTGTGACCATAACTTAGTTATTAATGCTTGTGGATGGTAGTTTTTGATTGTTTGCATATATTTAACTATATATATATATATATATATATATATATATATATATATATATATATATATATATATATATATATATATATATATATATATATATATATATATATATATATATATATATATATATATATATATATAAGGCCAAAATAAAGAAGTTACCCGCATCATATCTCGAAAACTAAGATAGGTACAAGAAAACTGATAACATATATGGAATCAGCGTATGAAATTTGTACGGAAAATGAAAAAAAAATTTTTTTTATTTTTTATATCTCCAAAACTACGATAGGTACAAGAAAACTAATAACATATATGGAATCAGCGTGTGAAATTTGTATGAAAAAAGGAATTTTTTTTTTTTATACTAATAACATATTTGGAATCAGCATATAATTTTTATTGGGCTCTAGCCGACGGTGGGACAGAGGGGGATGAGGCCCCTTCGTACCCAGGAGGCCGAACCCCGTCTTTTGCATCTTTTGCGGTTTACCCTGGGGTATTCTTTTAGTTAAAAAAAAAAGAAAAACAATTTTTCCATTTTTCATACAAATTTCATACGCTGATTCTAAATATGTTATTAGTTTTCTTGTACCTATCTTAGTTTTGGAGATATAAAAAAAAATAAAAAAAAATGTTAAAATTTTTTTTTTCATTTTCCATACAAATTTCATATGCTGATTCCATATATGTTATCAGTTTTCTTGTACCTATCTTAGTTTTCGAGATATGATGCGGGTAACTTCTTTAGTTTCACCATATATATATATATATATATATATATATATATATAATATAGAAAGTCAGAAAGTATATATATATATATATATATATATATATATATCTATATATATGCTTCCTATATATGCTAACTGCTAACAATATATATATATATACATATATATATATAGTCAGCGTTGGATTATCCGTCATATGTATCTTAAAAACTATTAATGCTACAGTAAAACGGAATACATTTTTGGAATCAGCGTAAAGAGTTAGTACTGAAACACTTTTAAAAAAATAAAAAGCGATTTTAAAAAAAGTTAATAAAATGTAGAAGAGTAATTTTAAACTTATTTTAATTAACGTAACCTTACGTTGCCCTTTAAATAATGGGTGGTGTTTAAAACTAAAGAATACCCAAAGGGTATACCGCCCCGATGGCAGGAGTCGGGGTCTCTCGGCCTTCCGGGGAACTACGGGGTAGGACTATTTCCCCCCCTCCGGGGAGGGTCTCCGGAACCCCCGCTCTTTGGTATTTGGGTGTCGCGGGGGTTCCTCCGCCCCTCCCCTACGGGGTATGGAAAACATCCCCCTATGTTCCCCGTCGGCTCGAGCCCCCTAGTTGTGGCCGTATATATATATATATATATATATATATATATATATATATATATATATATATATATATATATATATTGCTGATATATACTCTTATATATATATATAGTGTGCTATATATATATATATATATATATATATATAAGTATTTAATTTTGTGCACGTGAAAGAGATTTTGCGATTCAGACCCCGTTACAAATTTATGACCCCGTTATAATGAACTGTTTTTAGAGATTGCAGATTTTTTGATAGAATTTATCATTTAACACGAACATATTAATTGTTATTTATTACTCATTTATTACATTAATTATACGTTTCAGGGCTACCATTTTTACGCTGATTCGAAAATGTATTCCTTACTGTAGTAATGCCTGATTTCAGGCTTCGCCTTGACGGACAATGCTGACCTCTATATATCTTTCTGCGCTCAACTATATATATATATACTATATATATATATATGCTGTATATATATATATATATAATATATATACATATATATAATATATATATATATATATATATATATGCTGCTGCTAACATATATATATACATATGCTAATATCTTCTTTCTGCCTGCTGCTGCTATATATATATAAGGCCTTTCTGTTTACACACACAATGGTCAATTTTGAATTTTTTTTTTTTTAATATATTGCTACTATATGATACCAACAATGAATTTCAGTGGTAACAGACATGATTCAAAAGTTCGAAGTATTTTTAAATAATTTTTAAAAATCACATTTTTGTTAAATATTGTTTTAAAAAATGGAATATCTCGAAAAGTAGACACTTACAGAAAACCAATTACATATTTGGAATCAGCGTAAAAAGCTTATAAAAAAAAAAAACAAACAAAAAAATAACTTTTTTCATAAATTAAATATCTCAAAAAGTACGACACTTACAGAAAAACTAATTACATATTTGGAATCAGCGTATAAAGCTTATTACAAATATGTAAAAAAAAAAATAAAAAATAAAAAATAAAAAATAAAAAAAAATTAAGGGGCTCGAAGCCGACGGGGGAAAGAGGAGGACGTTTCCATACCCCCGTAGAGGGCGGAGGAACCCCACGACGCAAATACCAAGAGCGGGGTTCGGAAACCCTCCCCGGAGGGGGAAATAGTCCTACCCTGTCCCCGGAAGGCCGAGAGACCCCGACTCCTACCATCTTTGCGGTTTTACCCTTGGGTATTCCTTTTTATTTAAAAAAAAAATCTTAAAGTTACGGATCCGTAAAACGTAACTGGTCCTATATATTTTTTAATCATGTCCGTTACCACTGAAATTCATTGTTGGTATCATATAGTAGCAATATATTAAAAAAACAAAAAAAATTCAAAACTGACCATTGTGTAAAACAGAAAAGGTCATATATATATATATATATATATATATATATATATATATATATATATATATATATACATATTTATGCATATATAAAACACAAGTTTATTTGTGTGCTATATTTATATATCTCCTTCTTCTATGTATTATATATTTATCTAGATATATATATATATA
>JABUQX010080186.1:42500-47500 GCA_015478945.1 Trachelipus rathkii
AAGTAAGCAAAAACATTCATTTTGCTTGAGAACAAAATGGGATTTTAGTGCTAATACGTGAAAGAATTCAAGGTAGGGTAAAAAATAATGTTTCTACGTAAAATATGTTCCGTATTGTTTAATTTTCAAAAAAAAAAAAAAAATATAGATTCTGTGTATACACAACAAAACATATCATAACCCGAACTTAGAGGGCAGTTAAAACGCACCTAACCTATATGGATGAGATACAGTAAACTTCAAATCTAACCCTATATATATATCGATCGATCGAAGCAAGTAAATTTCGACCTAACCTTCCATGGATCTTATTTTGCCATAAAATGTTTCCTTTTCTGCACTAACAGAAAAAATATCCCGAAGCTGTCGCTATGGCTCGGACTCTGCCAAACGTAGTATGCGCAAAAAATGTAACGAATATTATTAAAGATTTAATTTTTTTTTGGTTTTCAAAATTTTTCGATCCTGCTTATCAGCACTCAAAATTTTTTGTTAGTATCATATAATAACAATATATGAAAAAAAAAATATTTATCTGCTTTATCTGGGCCATGAAACTCATAAGGACTAAAAAGCATATTTTTTCTTGCCTTGAAACTTTTATATATATATATATTTAATATTCTATATATATATATATATATATATTATATATATATAATAATATATATAATATATATATATATATTTATATATTATATAATATATATATATATATAATATATATATATATATATATATAATATATATATAACATCTATACTCTAAAGTTGACATCATATCACTAGAGAACGGCAGCACCTACAAGAAACAAAATTAATAGAGTGAGAGCGGAGGGCGCGAAAATTTTAGAGGGCTTTTTTAATTTTTTTTTATAACTAGAGAACGGCAGCTCCTACAGTAAAACAAATTATATATTTGGAATCAACGGAAAATTTTAATTTTTTTTTTTTTTTTATTTTGTGGGAAATATTTTAAAAAAAAATTTATTTTTTTTATTTAGGGGCTCGAGCCGACGGGGGTCAGAGGGGGACAAAGTCCTTTTCTCGTCGTCCACCGGAAAGGCCGAGAGACCCCGACTCCTGTCATCTATGTGGTTTACCCTTTGGTATTCCTTTAGTTTAAAGTAATACCAAAGTAAAAATTAATACCAAAGTGTAAAGGGAAGTAAAATTATTCCTTTTTTAACTAAAGGAAATCATAGGGTAAACGCTAAAAGATGGCAGGAGTCCGGGGTCTCTAGGCCCTCCCGGTGGACGACGAGGGGGGAATTCGTCCCCCTTTGGTCCTCCGTCTGCTCAAACCCCCTAAATGGGGAAAAAAACTTTCTAAATATTTCCGATGAAAACTGCAACAAAAAAAAAAAAAAAATTAAAAAAATATTCCGCTGATTCCAACTATATAAAATTTTGATTTACTGTAAGGTGCTGCGTTCTCTAAGTTACATGATTCAGCTTTAGACAGTCGTGACCATATATATATATATATATATATATATATATAGTATATATATATATTATATATATATATAGGATATTATATATATATTTATATATATATATATAATATAATATATATATATATATAGAGTAGTATATATATATATATATATATATTAATTATATATATATCATTATATATATATTTATATATATATATAATATATATAATATATATATATATATATATATATAGTATATATAAGTATATATATAGTATAGTATATATAGTATATATAGTATATATAGGCGCAGGGGTGAGTGGTGCATTTGCACGCTTAAGGTCGTGAGTTCGAGTCCTCGTCAAAACGGAATTTGTACTTTCGACTAGCCACCAGGACGGACACGAAAAATTGTCGTTTTGTAGGGATTTTCTGTAATTCATTACAGTTTACGGCATAGTGTATTAAATACCTAATCTCATACCCTCACCATCACTCCATACATAGCCAACACATACAACGGTACAACCTTTATTACACATACAGACACCTACATTCCTATTCGCCTCACGCACAGTAGGTCTGTGAGTCCAGAGCCTAGCCATGCCTTGTGCTGGAATATCTTGACTTGGTTCAGACTGAGGCTGGGGTTACTATCACCCTGATAACTGTGCAACTTTCCACTTTGTATGGGCCCACTGGTCGGGAAAAACAAAATAGTAACCTTTCCCCCGATTGTCGTGGTAAATCACTAATATATATTATATATATATATATATATTAATATATAAATAATATATATATTATATATATATATATATATATATATATATATATATATTATATATATATATATATATATATATATATATATTAAGGCACTTTCCCTTTAAAAGGATGTTACATAAAAAATGCTACATATCGAAAATATGCTGACCCTAAATAGCTAACTCAATCCACTGTGACGTGTGAACCTAAACTCCAATAGGGAGAAGAAAAAAGTTGCCACCATGTTGCTTTTTATATCTGTTAATTTTTATATGTTAATTTGTTTTAATTTTTTTTTATTTATTTGCTTTAAACATTCGAGGCGACGGTGGGACAGAGGGGGGACGAAGTCCCCCCACGTCGTCCCCCGCTGAAGGCCGAGAGACCCTGACTCTTTGACATCTTGGCGATTTAATCTTGGGTATTCCTTTAGTTTTAAAAAAAAGAAAAAAACTGTTTTGGCAACCTTGTTGCCTTGAAATAATCGAAAAAAATCGATTACATCGCTCGTTCGAAATATATATCGGTTAACATCCTTTTAAAGCGAAAAGTTCCTAATATATATATATATATATATATATATATTATATATAATATATAATTATATATATATATTATATATATATATATAGTATTATATATATAATATATCATATATATATATATATATATATATATGTTTTTAAGGTTGGATATTACAACATTCAGGAGGTAGAGTTTCTGTTAATTAAAAATACTTCTATAAAAGGTCAAGGGTGCTTTTGTACTTCAAATGGCGGTACTTGGTAAGAATATGAAAGTAATGAGTACGACGTTGGGGGATGAGTTCTGGGGGATAGAGGGGAGAAGCTAAGTGAAAACACCCGACTCGCGGCAACTCCACTTGTAAGTCGTTAACCCACCGATTTCCCCTCGAGGTAAATTTGACGAATATTTAGAAAGGCATGTATTATTATTATTATTATTATTATTATTATTATTATTATTATTATTATTATTATTATTATTATTATTATTATTATTATTATTATTATTATTATTATTATTATTTATTATTGTTTAATACGGATTAGTCAACTTGTTATTACTATTATTATTATATATATATATATATATATATATATATATATATGGCCAGTCTCCAGATTAGGTGACACCTGTATCTCAAAAACTTCGATAGATACATAAAAACTGAATGCATTTTTGAAATCGGCGAACATTTTTTTTTTTTCCATGCAGAAAACAAAAAAAAAATTAATAAATTATTAAATTAATACTAACAAAAAGTTAACATCTTACGTTGAAAACCTTAATTAGACATGTTGCCCATAAAAAATTGTTTTCTTTTATATCTTTTTCATTATTTTAAGGGTAACTTAAAATCATGATTTTTAATTTTCTTCCTTTTCTTAACTTAAAAAATAAGGTTTTTATATTTTTTAAAATTATTTCACCAGCACTCACGGGTCGGGGGTACGGGGGGCGGAGCCCCCCGTAGATTTACCTTTGTGCGCCATGTATTTACGTTAAAAAAATAAAAAAAAATAATTTTTCATTCCATCTCAAGCAAGTCGTAAGTTTCAAGATGTCTGCCGAGCCCCTAAAATATTGGGGGGATCATGGTTTTTCAGAAATTTGGGGGAGGTGACAAATGACGTACATCAAACATATTAATTATTATTTTTTTTTTTTTCGGCACTTCATTTTATTTCTTCTTCATTTGTCTCATTGAATATGTTCGCTGATTTTTGTATTAGTTTCCATGTAGGCTAATTGTAGTTTTTAAGTTACAGGTGTCACCTAATCTGGATGCTGACCAAGATGCTAATGAGAAAGATACGAAATGTGAAAGTATTAAAAATTTAATAATAAAGTAAAGCAAAAACGTTCATTTTGCATGAGAGAGGAACCGGACTGGATTTTAGTGCTAATGCGTGAAAGAATTCAGGTAGGGTAAAAAATAATGTTTTGCGTAAAAATACGTTCCGTATTTTTTTTTATATATAGATTCTGTATATACATAACAAAAACATCATAAACCTGTACTTAGAGGCGGTAAAAACAGCAAGCCTAACCTATAACGGATTGACGAATGCAGCAAATTTCGACTTAACCTATTTGGATATACTTTGCCGTAACAGTTTTTTCTCTGCTTTCTGGTAAGATTTTTGCACTACAGAAAATATCCCGAGACGTCTCTCTCTTCCGGGCGCTGTCAACCGTAAGATGCGTAAAAAAAAGTACGGTATCATTAATACTTAAACTTTTTTTTTGTATTTAAATTTTTGGGATCCTGCTCATCAGCTGAGCACTCAAATTTATTATTAGTATCATATAATAACAATATTATGGAATAAAGTAAAAAAACGCATATTTTATAATAAAAATAAAATATTGTCTTTAATTACATTATACATTTGTTTCCGGAACTGAAATTTTTGTTTGTCCATGTGTATAGCGCCTGCCATCATTATGGTCTTTACGGTATTTTATCATATAGCCTTTTGGAGATTAGATTCATTAGAAAAGTGGTATTTTTTTTTTATTATCAAAAAGAGAGAAGTTATTAAAAAATAGTTGAAACAAAAAAATGTGAAAGTGTTAAAAATTTAATAATAAAGTAAGCAAAAACGTTCATTTTGCATGAGAAAGGAACCGGAATTTTAGTGCTAATGCGTGAAAGAATTCAAGGTAGGGTAAAAAAAATAATGTTTTTGCGTAAAATACGTTCCGTATTTTTTTTTAATATATAGATTCTGTATATACATAACAAAACATATCATAACGCAAC
>JABUQX010080187.1:0-31832 GCA_015478945.1 Trachelipus rathkii
ACAAGAAGAGACACGAGGTGAGGCAAGCTGCACGTCCGCCGTTTGGAGAATCGTTAGGGTCTGGAGCGTTCGACTGGCCTACGGAGTTCACATCTATGATGAGGTAGCTAGTGAGGATATCACAGACACTCGACCATATGTCGTCCATATGCCCCTTACATCGACACTCTTGTCACTCAAGCAGAAAGTGTCACAGACCACAGCAAATCCTAAGTTGAACGCCTACTTTGGACGGTAAATTACGTTGGAGCGCCACAGATAGTGCCGGACCTCAACCAATCGGAAAATTTGCATAATCAATGCTTCGGATCACAGCTACAAGCTGTCTCCCACGATCCCCTCCTGACCTGGACGGCACTGCACACGTAATTGGACAATTCGACTGGCTCAGAATGCGCACTACCATGCGAGAATGCAACGGTCAGAACAGCAGCATTGCCATGTTGGCATACCAGCGGATGTGAACAGGAGACCCAACAGGCCCCCGCGCCGTTGCGCATCGACAACATTGTTGGTGTCATCCCCGGCCACGCACCTCCGCAACGAACGCGAACGATTGTATGCCAGGAACACGTCCCACTGCATCATAGAATCGATAATGCAAGTTATATCGTAGACACTTCAACCGGCCTCACTGGAGACATAAATTGCATGACGTAAATAAACCCTTATCAAGCGGATCGCCAGATAGCGCTCGAAACAGAGTCAATCGCCAGCGATGGAAATAAAGATCACACATCATTATTGTCATTGGGTCCAATAAGTGTTTTCCGTCTCAACCTTCTAACCTCTCCTTCGCGCACTGCCTTGTGCGTGCGTTAATTATTTCACGCATAATATAAATAGTACTAGACTATTAATATTATTAGTATACTATTATATATTATTATAATAATAATTATTAATAGATATTATATATATATATATTAAATTAATGTATATATCATTAGACCTACTGTTTTACTTGTCTCTAAGCTGCTAACGGCCGTAATCTAAAGCATACATGTATGTAAACCACGCTACCCCCTTAGATACCCGAATAAATAATATGTATACGTAATATATATAATATATGATGATTTAATATATAATATATAAGTATAATATATAATATAATATATAATATATATAATTATATATAATAGATATCATATATACTATATTCCTTAATAAAGAGATCTTTTTGATGCAATTAAAGTATATAATTTATTTATATTATTAACTTTTATAATAAACTATGGTAAAACATATTATAATTATTAACACAAAATAATGTTTACCATTAAAGTATCAATTTTTGTGACCCACCCCGACCCCCCGTATATCCACTCGCGACCCCCCGGTTGAGAACCTTCATTTATTTTATGTCCATCAGATTTCCTCCATTCATCGTCATCACATTCATCTAATAAATACACAAAGATTGAGAAATAATATAAAACTTTTATGTCTAAAATCTTTTTACACACACAAGGAAAAAGAAAACAAATTGAAAAAATAAATAATGCCATTATATACAACAGTAAATCTTCTTCTCTTCTCTTCTCTTCCTCTTCTTCTTCTTCTTCTTCTTCTGCTTCTTCTCTCTTCTCTTCTTCTTCTCTTCTCTTCTTACTGTCTTCTCCTTCTTCGTTTTGATTCTTCTTCTCTCTTCTATGTTGCTCCATTTTTTTTGATTTCTTCTCTTCCTTTTTTTTATCTTCTTCTCTCTTCTTCTTCTACTCTTCTGTCTTGCTTCTTCTTTCTTTCTCTTTCTTCGTTTCATTCCAGCGTCTAATGGTGCATTAAAGATATAGTCGTTTATTTTAGCGGATTTCTTTTGTTTGTAATTTGTTTCGCCATCTTCGAGCTCATATGCCCTTCTTTCTCTCTTCTTCTCTATCCTCCTTCTTCAAGTCCTAATGATTCCTCCGTTCTCCTTCTCTTTCTTACTCTCTCTTCCTCTCTTGCTATGAAAATCGTAGCCGGGGTCATCTTCAGTGTCTGACCCTGTCTGAACGCTCCTCTTTTTTTTCTTTTTAATATTTTTTATCTTATTTTATATTATATTATAAATATATTTTTAATTATGTATTATTAATGATTAATGATTATTATTATATAGTATTATATATATTATTATATATATATATTATAATATTATTAATTACTTCGCGTAGTTATAAATTTTTGAAAATTATTTATCTCCACACAATTATAATATTTCAAATTTCTTTTTCAAATTAACTGAAAAATAAATAAAATATTAGCAATAAAATATAATAAAAAAATAATAATAATAATAATAAAAAATAGAAAAAATAATAAAATATAATTAATAAAATAATAATAATAATAATAATGATAATAATAATAATAAAATAAAACATAATTAAGCAATAAATCCCGTAATAAATATTAATGAAGTTAATAGCAAACTATTCACTTTATATAACTTTAGCTCACTGAATCGGAAAGGAATAAAAAATTCAAAAAAATATAAATAAATGATAATTATCTAAATTATTTATACCAAAATTTAATTAAGTTTTTAAAATATATTGAATTAAGTAAAATTTAGTACCGTAATCTATATTACTGAACTGTATGTATACAGTATTCATATTAAGGCATATATATTATATTATCATAGAGCTTTCTTTTTATACTCCTTATATAATTCTTATAATTATATTAATTATAATAAGGTTCTTCAGTGCTTTGGTGATCACAATTATTGGTTCTCGTTTATTGCATGCTTGCAAATAGACAGGATCGGTCGAGCATCCAACAATACAAATAACACCAAAAATTAGATTTCTTGTTATTTAGGGAAATTAATCTTATATATAAAAATATCTATAATTATATAATATATAACTATATATATATAATACGTATATATATAAGATATTATATTAATATGTATATATAAAGTATATATAATATACGGATATATTATATATAATAATATATAATAGATTATATATATAATATATAGGTATATATAATATTCAACTATAATATAATATAAGTAATATATAATTATATATAATAATATAAAATATTATAATATTAAATATCCAGAATGAAACGGACCACTTCATTAAAAAAATAGTACAATTACCGTTGGAAACGGTTTGGTATACAATAGGCTATTTCACGGGAATCAACGTATATATTATAGAATTAAACGATCAACGGTATATATATATATTGCAGCTAATATAATATACATATAGGACTACCAATCAACCCTTTAACCGAGTTCACTCATGAATCAAGGATAACCTATGTAGGGTTTAGTACCAACATACACGCACCTGTCTATATCGGGAGGCAACTGGGGCACTAACTTACGTTCGCGCCGACTCATAACGTAACTGTCTTGCCTGGGGCCAATCTAAGGTGCGTATCCCACCCCATTCAATGACATTGACTGCAAATTAATCATCCAACGGTGCAGACTAGCAAGCAGCTGAATCCGGGACACAAGTCCTTTTACGCGCAGTTCGTACTGCATCATGGCGGAGGCTACTAAAACACCTTATTACACCTGTACGTTGTATTAAATTTCCTAATAAGATATCAATCGTCGCTGTTTTATGGAATCCTGTTCGCATCTCAATCCACCCTTCAGTTGCCATCGTTAAAACTCTAAAACGTACCGACTACATGAAAGAGTATTACTCAATTCCATAATGAACCGTAAGAAGTGACTGCCGCTCATATTGACATCTTCATAATAAAGATATATAGAATATAATATAATAATATACTTATATATTATATAGTTAGAATATATATATATATATAATAGATATAAATAATATATACTTATATATTATGTAACTGATGAGTGTATTAAATCAAAAATTCAAAGTGATATTTTAACATTTTGACTGATTTCAGCTTGTTAATGAACCAAATGGAAATAGAACTTCAGGTAAAATTGATCTATAGAAGCTATATTCTACCGTAAAAATTCATATTTTCTTGACTACAAAATATAAAACAATCAAAGGAATATCTTCTATAATTATAAATGCAAAAAATAAGATATTTACAGAATACAGATGTATTAAGGAGCGAGTCTCAAAAATTCAATGATTTCATTTCTTTTAACTGAAAAAGTCTTATTTCTATTGTTTTATTAGGGGTTATATGACTTTAAATCCTTTATCCTCTACATCTAAAATGTATATGACAAAAATTATTGAGCCTCAATTAATCTTAAGTTCTTTGGTTTTCCTATGAACTTTTTCACCGATTGTTCAACAAACTAAAACAATTTTAAAATAAACATTTAAACTTGTTTTTCTCAAAAGCAATCGCTCCTTATTTTCAATCCTGCTCAACCACGGATCCTTAATAATATAGTATATATATCATCTACTATATATACCCCTACTATACCGATACATTATAATAACTAATATAGATAATTATATAATATCCGATATATAAGTAAGATCGTTAAATATAACTATTATACATTATATTATAAATAATATACCTATATACTTACTCATGATCTGCATACTTTCAACTTATATAATAATATACATATAATATAAATATATATACTATATAGATAATAATTTATATATTTAAAATAAATAATATATATTAATATTATACTTCTGATAGTAATACTCTCGACTGAATAAGCAATGTAAATAAAAAGAATTTCTAAACTTTCTTTCTTTTGTACCTAGGGGGGTGATTTGGAGAGGTTGAAATGGGGGATAGAAAAATTCATAACGATTTCATAAAACCATTTTGCTTTCATCTTCTTTCTAGTATTTGAATTAGTTGAAATCGGACTTATTTTTTTTTTTTAACACGAATGTTAAATTTATGATTTTATTTTTTATTTTTTTCATTTAAATTTTTAATTTTATTTTTCGATTCTTCTTTCAAAACAAAAAAAATAAGAATTTTAAATTACTTTCATTTTATCTTTATATAATAATAAAATATTTTTTTTAGCAACATTCATTCATTCATTTATTGAGGTACTATATATTTTTATATGGCCTAATTTCTTTTCAGGAATTGCAAAATTTTTACATTAAATCCGCTAAATTTTTTAAATAATTTTATATTATGCACGCACACACACACACCACACACACACACACATAAATAATAAATTATAATAATAATCATTATTATTATTATAATATATATTATAATATAATATATATAAATAATATTATAATTAGTATATATAATATAGACTATATATCATTAGTATAAGTAGGAGCAGCACATGCATATTATTCGCATCGCGGATGCGATTTGATAATATAATAGTATAATTTAATATAATATCTTATATACTAATATAATAATATTATATATAATATATAATATATTACATATATCCAATTTTACCACAATCATAATATAAGTTCAAGTACTGGGACGGACCCAACTCAAAGACCCACAACCTCTTCCCCAACCCTTAGCGTCCTATATAAAAGAAGGCATTAGATTATATGGCTATCATTTGAAACATATAGAAAACAATGTTTGATGGTATTTTAAAATTAAGGGCACTGGCGTGTTCGCGCTTGCGTTCGTGTGTAAAAAATGCATACACACATCTTTTGGTTGGGTCTGTTCGGTCTACTTCTATGCATGTCGGCTTTTTGATGTCAAACTATCATTTTATTTCCTGCTGAATTACCTTTTTTTTTACTTACTTTATTTGCAAACTATTTTCTTATGTCTTCGAATCCTTGAACAATATTGGATACAGGCCAAGTTATTAATGCAATTTGATCAAGCGTGGTAAACATTTCTTACTTCCAATCCCTGACTGGATCATCATTTAATCTAATTTTTTCTGAACGTTCAATCATGTGTTTCCACTAAAATCTTTTGGAAGCGTGTGTTTTCTCATCACTATTGGACTGCAGAAATTCTTCCAGTGAATCCTTATGGATTACGTAATTGTAGAATGGTTTGGTTCTTTAGATTTCGTCGCTTTTTTTCCTTTTAATGTGAAATTATTAAAAATTCGATGAACTTTTGTCAACTGCAACACAAAAATAACATTTCAGCTTGTTCAAATTATTGTTACAAATAAAAACTGCCTTTATAAACGATTCTAAGTAATTTGCAATGGCATGAATCATATCACAAACAAAGGCGAATGACACAGGCGTTTGATTCATCTTCTTAAACAGTCAATCATTTATTTGAAGATGTTCAAAAATGATTCTAGCCGGGGGGTGAGATTAAAATGTATTACATTCGGGAGACAGAAGCCGCAAGTGCTGATTCTTTGGCGTAGTCTTTCTTTCAAATGTTTTTCCAAATAGCTAATGCAGTGTGATTGAATGTCATTTCCCACATAATAAGAATGTTACTTGAAACGAACTGTCGTACGAACAAAAGTTCTTAGAGCAATTACTCTTTCCCACATATGATGACATTCCGCGAGTTAGTCTTGATAACATTAAATAGGAAATATCAATGCTCTTTTAGAATTGCCTTCAACCATTTCATCTTTCATTTTCTTTTTCTTTGCATTATCTAATTATTTATTATAATACTGTAATAATAATAAAAAACATCCGCGCCACATCCGCAGGCCAAAGCGCGATCGGATCGATCTTAATATTTGTGGACTCACATGCGGGGATTGTTACCCTGGGGCATGCACTAATATATATACTATGATCACTAACCCCAATATACAAATATAATTTCATAATAGCTAATAGATTATTATATATTATAAATATAATAGATTCAATAGATTCATAATGCGTAGTCAAGCATATTTATAATAATATAATATATAATTATTACCTAATTAATTTATTATATTATAGTATATATAATAATATATGATATATATATAATATACTAAGATATTATATATATATATAATTATTAAAGATATAATAATATATAAATATTAATATTATTAATATTATAACTATTATACCCTACTATATATATCCTAATTATGTATATAACTATTTAAATATAATATATATATAAAGT
Organism: Trachelipus rathkii; assembly: GCA_015478945.1. Lineage (NCBI taxonomy): Eukaryota > Metazoa > Arthropoda > Malacostraca > Isopoda > Trachelipodidae > Trachelipus > Trachelipus rathkii. Next base: position 7,003 of record JABUQX010080187.1, read on the forward strand.
AATATATAATATAAATAATATATAAATATATAATAATATACTATATATATATATAATATATAATATTATATTAATACCGTTATATATAAAATATATAAAACATATAAAATATATAAATAATATATTTTCACGCCGTTCCGCGCCCTCCGACTACCATTTGTTGCTCTTATTTTTTTCTTGTGCTTAATCTTAAGATCCCAGCGAGTCAGGGACGGCCAGGTGCGTATTGATCGGCGGGAGCTGTTGACAGGGGTTCACGATTCAGATCGTGAGGCGGTGGTGCGGTGCGCGAGTATGGGGGTAGTCAGACCAATGAGTTTACATGTGCGGGGTGTGAGGCTGCTTGGCGTAGGCGAGACGCATGCAGCAACGTAGTCTTATATAAATTATTATATATATTCATATATAAGATATTATTATATATATAAATTAATATATTTATTATATATATTATATATTATAGTTAATAAACATATGTTATATTATATATATATATATAATTATAGCATATAGTATAATATATATATATAATATATATAAATATATTATAGTATATATATATTATATACTATATATATATATTACTAAGTATATACTATATAATATATAATATATATAATATAAATCGATAATTATTTATATATATATATATAATAAATATAAATATATATATTTTTTTTGGAATTATAAAATTAAATATATATATATAATATTATAATATATAAATTAGTACTAGGAAATTATATATATAATATTATAATATATTAATGATTAAGCATAAATAAATCCCATTGTCTACATTATTAACGGGCCATAAAAGAAGTGATAACTGAGATAAGAATGTGGGAAGAAAAAAGGTCAATGATTGGGTGTAATGCGTTTGGGGAGGGGGTAAATGTCTGTGTTGTGGTGTTTTGGTGTTGTGTGTTGTTTGTGTGTTGTTGTTGTGTCGCGCGTGCGCTACACAAACCAAATCATATAATGAATAATTGCAAATTCTAATCTTATCGATTTTGTATTGGATTGTTATTATTTAGATTTTAATATATTAGTTGAAATGCCCATATAAATTTCCCTTAATATTTTTAGGATTTCAAATCTACTACCGGGTAGTTCTATCCCAGTTCTTTAGAACATTTGATTTTCTTGAAAATAATTTTTTGGAGAAAGGCATGATATATATTTTAAAGAATAAACGTTGTTGTAGTATATCTAGTGAAAGCAAAAGGAATGTAGCATAATATTATGATTCTTATTTATTATAATATTTATATATAAATATATATATATCTATATAAAATAATATAATATTATAATATAATATATATATATATATATAATATGATTAGTTCATATATTAATATAATAATATATAATATAAATATATATATACTTATTATAAATTATATATATATATATATATAATAATATAATAGTATATATAATACATTAATAAAATTTTTGCCCTTGTTACAAGCCATTCCCTTGCTTTATATATTTTCTTTTTTTTATGAACATTCTGACTTTTATGAGAAAGGAACTCCTGAAACCAAAAAACAAATTTGTTTGCATAACAACTCATTTTATATTAATATAATCAAGATTATATAAATAGGCATTTCACGCAATCTTCATACACAAATATTTGAACAACCGAACCAATATATATATATGTATAAAATTTAAATAATAGCACCTAATTAGCTTTCATTGTGGTTCAATATTTACCCCGACACCTTAGGAGTTGAGTCAACCCTTTATGCGATCCGATTGATGTTCGTTAGTGGATTGTGGCTTTTCTAGGGTTCTTCCTAAAAGAAAAAGCAAAAAAAAGTTATTATGGTTTCAGCTGGTTAAAAAGCTTAGTACTTTTAAGCACTCATATAAGTGTATAAAATTGAATCACCTCCGTTTACTCCGATGCGTCTCTTTTTATTAATTTCTCAGTATTTCTGTGCGGCTCTCAGACAAGGTATTGGGGAGTGTGTGTGATCCCATCAAGCGATTTGTGTATATTTTGAGAACACTAACAGTACATTCTCTATTATAAAATTTCCTCAAGGAATTTAAGAATAATAACTAGGGAACTCGCACGAAAGATTCCCTGAGGTTGAGCATTCCTTCCTCTCAATTCGATTTATATATAAAGAAATTAAACCTTTATAATTATATATATACGATCATAAAATTTATAAACAATACAATTAATTTTTCATATATACTAAATTTTTTCACTTGTTTGTAATGAGCTTTTGTTATGTGATAAAGGCATCTGCACACGCGCAATATTCACCGAACTTTTGAAGGCATAATAAAATTTCAATGAATAATACTTAGATGCTGATCATTCATTTAATGATTTAACATCTCGATATATTCAATAGTGATTTTATCATATTAATTATAATAGCATATTGTCTACATTTTGTTATTATTCCTTTTACTCTACATATCTATTTACTCTTCGATTTTAATTTCGAATGATTAATTATCTATTGCTATTGAGTATAGGTGCAACCTAGGTACAGGATAATATAACTTATAAATCTGCAACCTGTCTTAACTATTGACATGAATTCTATATCGAACTGCTTGTGAAGTTCTAAGCTTCTGTAGGTAACTGTAATCCCTAGACCTCTATACCTATTAAGATAAAGTGAGGTTGCAATTATACATTTCTTAGGATTCAAATCTCTAACTAAATATCTTAATAATTGGGACTAATTGAAGTTAATCATTCCTACCTGTAATCCCACTTATCTACAATAAATAGTTCTAATAACTTGTTAAACATAGAAATGGAGTTTCTTGATAATGTGTGTTGTGTGGTTGTGTGTGTTAATAATAATATATTATATATAATATTGAAGGTGAATTGAGTGTTATATATTATATATATTGGTTTTTCATATGTATATATAATGTGTGTGTGTGTGTTGTGTTGCGTGTAATGTTATATATAGTTTAATGTTGAAGTACATATTTGATGAGGAAATGAGTAGTAAATTAAATCGCCTCCCAAGGCTAATTATTAATGGGAATTTCATAGCTTCTGATTTAATTACGTTCAGGGATAGATACGTATGTAAATATACATGGCATAAAATAAAAATAAAAAAGAAAAGAAAAATAAGAAAAAGATTAAAAACACCAGCAGAGAAGCGGTAAGTAAAAGTTAACAGTCCACGTTGCCTAAACCTGAAGATTATCACTTTCGTCTATTGATATATTCGAGCAATTTATAAAACCAAGAGAGGTGGATTGTTTATTCAGCAAGATAGTCAGTCTATACATATTTTTGATTTAAAAAATAAATTTAGAGATAAGTTTGTGGATAGGGATAAGGATGTATAACAGTTTTTGATTCAAATGATTTGATTGCATTGATAAAGGATTGTACAAAAATATTATAGTGAGTGATTTATATTATTCTGTTACATATACTATTTTTTTAGAAGTTTTTATTTAATAATTATGTTAAAAGAGTATTCGTGTATATATATATATATAATAATAATAGTATTATTATATAGTAATAATAATAATAGTGATTAATATATATAAGAATACAATTGTTATACGTACAATATATCACTATAATATACTTAGGTCTTAGAATATATAAGTATATATATATATATTAATTATGAATATAAATAAATAAAAATATAATATTTAGCATATAGAATATATTATATCAAACTATTACATTCATGACAATAAATCAATGCGCACTTAGCATCGACAAAAACTAAAACTCATATCGGCCGTAGTAGCTATATTATTGGTTATCGAGTCCATATTATATATATATTATAAGTATATACTATAATACTATATAATGGTATATGAATTGAACAAATATATCATATATATAATATTCATGAACTCATAGTATATATAATGTATTACTTTTTTCCATATAGCTATATATAATATATATATCTAATATTACTAGTATTTAATAATAAATAGTATATATAATCTCAACTTCTAGAGTTTTAGCTATAGGTACTTCATATATATATATATATTTATAATTATTATATCATTCTCATAGGTCGGCCTTCACATACTCTTAATATGTACAAAGTAACTTATACTCCTATATACTCAATGACCGTTACCTATATATTATATTTTGAATATTCCTATTTAACCCTTTAAATAAATTGTAGGCCTAATGATTATAGACGTAGCCTAATACACGTATTTATAATGTGCACTTCAAGTATAACTTTTCCATATTATAGCTATTGAAGGATGAGTGTCGATGTAATATGTACTTTATATTAATATGATTCCACCTAATCAACTTAACTAAGATAAGGATATGACATCATATAGCAATACCTAAGGTATGCCCTCACTCCCTATTCACTCGTCTACTATTATGATTATTTGTAGCATATCATTGAGGTAAACGAACTGAGTCCATTACCATACTGTGATATATATCAATAAGTAGGTATTATATATATATATATATAGTACCCTATGGTAAGTGATATATATTATGATATCCGAAGAGTCTATTTGGAATTTGTTCAAACCATCAGTGCTCATAAGAGTCCGAGAAGTTATTGATGCCATATTTTATAACGTTCTCACAAATATATTCTTGAACTCTTCGTTCTTTTCATAAAGCTCTCTTCTCGAGAGTTCGTGATCTCCAGTGAGAGAGTATTTGGAAATCATCTCTAGATTCTTCAAGACTCGTCCCATATACTCAGACATTCAGCAGTTCGCCTGATCCTGTACTAGACTTAATTTTATAAGGTGATAATATTATACTATGATTACTAATGATAATTATTATATTTACCACTTCTCTCCTGTATATTCTGTGAGGTATTCATTTCTCCTTTACTGTATTTTATGGTGTATAGTATATACCTGTTCATTCTTTTGATATATATTCTGGGTCTCTATATATTATCATTCTCGCTATATTCTAGTCCTTCATACTACTAAAATTCATTGTACGGTATCACTCATTCTCATCTCGATCCATTTATGGTTAGTTCAGTATTTACTCTTACTGATTCTACTCAGTGAGTCAGGTTACTATAGGGCTTTCTCTGATTACTGGTAGTTCCGTTCTCTCTCAGATATCTGAGAGTGATATCCTCTCTCTCTATCTGACATTCTGGGTAATTACCATTTCTTTATCTCCTCGTACATATTCTGAGGTCCTTCTCTCTGAATTACTGGGTTACCTTACTCTCTGATTTATACTATGGATTTTATTTCTACTCTATGTAATTATGGGTCCATCTCTCTAGTATTTACTGGTAGCTTTACTTATACATCTCTGATTACTGAGGTCCTCTTTAATAATATATTCTTGAGGGCGTTACTTCATTCTCTCTATAATAATTTCATATGAAGTTCCTTCTCCTCCGAATTCTGGGTTAAATATGCTCTCTTAATTGTCTTAGGTGAGGTAGTGTGAGGTTACCTATTTCTACTGATACTAGGTACTATTCTATTCTTACGTGAATGATTCTGACGAATTTACTTACTCTAATATTTGATATCGACCTCTGGAGTTATATTCACTCAGGCAACTCTCTGTCTACTGATTAACTTGAGGGGTACGCTTATATTTACATCTTAAACATGCGGATAGACTGTATACTCCGCGCACGAGTGCGCGATTCTTGTTCTGCCTTCTTGATTATGATCTGTTAATTCTCGTGCTCTTACGCATTCGAAGTCCTTATCATCTCTCAAGTGATTCTGGGTCATATGACAAGCTACTCTCGCTGATCGGTGACTTCATTCTCACTCTGATTCTGTGCGTCGCCTTCTCTCCGATTCTGGGTACTCTACATCTCTCGTAATCTCTAGGTTCACTTCTCTCGTAATTCTAGCGGTACTCTCTCCTGTATTCTGGGATCCATTGCTACTCGATATTCTGAGGTCCTTCGCTATACTCGATATATGGGTCCTTTCTCTCTAATTCTGGGGTCCTTCTATATTTAATTGCGTGACGGTCCTCTCTTCGATTCTGAGAGGTCTCTTCTACTCATAGGATTTTGGGGTCCTTCCCTCTCATAATCTGCGGTCGCGTGCGCCTCTAATATCTGATCCTTCTTCAGCTTGATTCTCGGTCCTTCCCTGCTGATTCTGGTTCTCTCGCTCTGCGCATTTCGCGTTCTATATTGAGTTTGTCTTTTGGCGTGTTGAGACACGAGACAAAGACGTGAATCTGGCACCAATATGGAATAAAGTACTCTAATGCTGTATTCCTCTGACAATACGAAGCGCGATTCGTTAACGTCATGCTAGCGTGCCCTATGAAGTTAATTTACATCGATCTTCCATCTTCTTCCGCTCTGTCCTCATGCTGTAGACGCGCTCCAATAGTAGGGCTTTGGTTGGCTTAAATTAATTTAACTACGAGAGCTATGCTAGCATACCTCCCCAGCAGGCTCGTGTACAGTAGCTCTATTGATACCCAGAGTGTTTTAATTATCTACCTTAAAATTCTCGATAATGGCATTTTCGTTGAGGCATGTACCCGTTCTTATGCCATTGCTCATCTGAGCCCTCACAACATTGTCCACTTGATCAATCGAGTTGAAAAAGAGTGTCTTGCTGAGCTTCTCATTCCACTCTATTTATAAGTTCCAATATGCGCGAGCCAAATATTACCGCAAGTTTCACGATATATGGTCAACTGCTAATCTGCCCTCCTCCACCTCTTCTGAGTCTTTTTCCTCTTATACGTAGCATTGTGGAGTCTTGGTAATACGAACGAGGTGAAAGGTACTTCTAACTGGATTCTATCGCTTTGTAATACCACCTGGCGAGTTATTTATAACTCATGCATAATGATCAAATTCAATAGTTTGAGTAATTAGGCAATAATGAGGGTAAGATCCTCGAAGACTCTCCTATGTTGCCTTGCATGACTATCTATTGCTCCTATCATATTTATCGTGAGCTTTTGATGATAATGATTATAGACCATATCATACAGTGCATAAGTGCATTTTGTCAGCGTTATGACTGACTCTTACGCTGATATGGCATACCTCACATTCTCTCTTACAAATCTCACTTTATCATATCATCTCTCATGAAAGGTGTCCGCGAACCCAACTAGCAACTTGAAAGACTGGAAGAGCACCTTTGACGTAGGCGAGAAAACAGCGACTACTGAGTAGGACTTGGGTAAGTTAGCACACCTAACTCCATCTGAAATACTATTATCTACTATTTCTATCATATTAGTACATTTGTAGATACACAAAATGCGTTGCCTTCAATGTCCGCTCAAACATTATGTCCACAAAGTTCCTTTCTATATACTACTATCACTTGTATAAACTCCGCCTCCATTCGACCACAGATATATAGTTGACTGGGAACCAGATGATCTGGCCGCGGCAAGGCAATTAGACCAGTTTTCCCGCTGTTTCACTGATAAGTGCATATCCTACCAACCAATTCATATAGTTATTGTCTTCTTCGGATAATTCTCTACACAATAATTTATTATATTCTTCTTGATAAATCTTCCTACATCAATTACAATCGACTCTTCTTGATTCTAACTCTTCTGCACCACATACGCTGCTCATTCCGACGATCATTGATAAAATAACTTTCCACAACATGGTGATTAAGGATGCTTTCTATTGGATAATTTTTATCCACACAATTAGTGAGAGAGTGTCTTTTTTGCATAATCTTTCCAAACACAATATTATTATAAGACGTTGCTACCTGTGGGAAATCTTTCCACACCATTATAAAGATCTTCTTGATAATCTTCCACATAACACAATTATAAGATCTTCTTGATAATCTTCCCAACACAATTATATATGTCTCTTTATTTAAGAATAATTATTCCACAACTCAATTATATAAGATCTTCTTATTGATAATGGAACTATCGCACAAATCTCCCAATTTTATATTGAAGTAGTCTTGGATCCACACTGCGTTACTATCATAGATGTTCTATAAGCATGGCTCTCTGTGCTCATAAAATATTCTTCTCATCAGCAACTTAATAAGCATTCTTCTTGACGTATAATCTATCCACAGCGAATCTATATCAGACTCTGCTGTCTCTCGTATATAAATTATTAGTCCACACACTAGTAGCCATCGATGAATCTTCCGACGTAATCTTACTCTAATAAGATCTATCAGTTTGATAGATCTTCCCACACAATCTCATCGGTGTCCTTGGAGTCGAGTCTCCACACAATTATAAGATCTCTTGATATACTTCTTCCACACAATGCTCATAATATCTTCGTTCTTGACTCAACTCCCTGTCTCAACTCTCAGTATATTATAATATAGTTGATTCATCTTTGATTACAATAACTTAGCCTTATACATATTATCAGGTCTCTCTGCTAATGCATTCCTCTACTAACTCTACCCTAAGGTATACTTTCTATCGATTTCAATAGCTATGCCACACAATTAATAAGATGTACCTGGATACTGATAGCTAGCTGTTCCACACAATCTCCGAGTATCTCTTTAGCATATAAGTCTTCCTACACATATGTATAAGAGTGGGCTTCTCCGTGTACTAATACTTTCCTACACAATGCATATAAATCGTCTCCTTCGAAAGCACCTACACTCAGGAGTAGTTCGCACTTGATTATTTACCTCATAGCTTCGCTACTTGTCTTCTGTTTAACTTAGATGTCTTTATAGAAGCGATCACTATTTAGCTCGATTTAACTAAACAAGCTCTTCTAACCGATGGATACGCATATTGAGGTCGTGTCTGAGAGAGGCTCCCCGATGTTTCTTGAGTCACATTCTAGCGGATTAATAACTCTGGCTATTATGCACCTATTTGCTAAGACTGTTTGCCTCGTTCTCACATCTCGGTATGTGGTATCGTGGAGTTCTTCCACATCTTCAGGTGGCTCTCCCACTCTTACGAACCGTTGTCTTGCCAAAGAATGATAGAATAATAAATAAGAATTATCTCGCCTAATTTATTTCTAATGCTGCTCATTGAATCATTTCCTAATCTTATTACCTTCCCATCCCGAATATATTGCACATGTACCCTCCTCCAGACTTACTCTATCTCTAATATGAGCAGCATGAGCTCCCTTATGTATACACGCCTTATCACCCTCCCTGTAGGGTGTAACCCTCCACTCTATACCACGGAATTAGTCTGCCCTCCTAACGATTGCGAGACTGGCAGCAGAGGATGAGAAAGCTCATTGCGAATGAGTCAATCTAATCAACTCATTTTTCTTTATTCCTAGCTGGGCCTGACCTGTTGACTAAGAAAGCATTACTGCTCATTCTATCGTCGTAACAATCTATCTATAATAGATCTGTTATATACACAATCCAGAGCTTATTCTTCTCTATTTTACTAATAGTCTGTCTCATGATATAAATACACATTCTCAACTATGTTCCAAATTTCGCGTTCTTTCATTGATTTCTATATTGTGATTGGAACTTAACATCTCATTTTGAATACCATTGTGCTCACTAGCCGACCATTGTTACCACCAGAGGAATTATATAATAAAATAGTACTTTACTATGTAGATATATGAGTAATACCTTAATCGTATATATAGTGTAATATGGGCATAGTATATATAATACATAATATATATATATTATTAATATATTATTACTCCTCTCCACTAGGACAGTATATAATAGGTATATATATATAAAATAAATATTAATATAAATAAAGATAACATTAAATTTAATTACTTTAGTATAATAATATTATATTAATGATTATACAATAATTATTATATTTTGACTAATATATATTATAATAACATTATATTATATATCTAAATTATAATAATAAACTTATAGTATTACCTAACTAGTACTATATATTAATACTTATATCATATATATATACTATTATTTGATAAAATCGTTATAGCTATATACATAATTTTAGGTACTATAATCTTATAAATAGAATGAGTATTTAGTATACTAATGAGGTTAGCGCTATTGATATATTATATACTATTATTTGTAATATTATATAAATATACTCTAAATTTATATACTAACTTAATTATAACTATATATATACCTATATATAACTTAATCGCTATTATATAAGTTCGCTATATGATTAGTGCATATATTCTTGCATAAATTACAAACATACTATGCCTATTAACTATATATTATAACCTTATATACTATCAAGGGTTGGATACTAATCATATACTGTTTACAACCTTCTTGGATTTGTTATTTAATAGACGCTCATGCCTAACGCGTAAAAAATGTTGTTATGACACATAGGTCGTGAAACGCTCACGGCATGTAAGCGCAGGCTATAACGTCCACACTCACTCATTGTTGCAGGAGTAGGTTGGAATGGGGAGGTCCCGTGTGGTGCAATACAAACCCTGGAATACCTAACACACCTTGCACTTAGGCACAAAAATGTTTCATGAACCATCAGGTCGGACAAATTTGCACTCGCTTGGGGCGAGGATTAGCTCCAACTTCTCAATCAAACCTACCCTCAACAACTGGCTTAGTCCTTTGAGCCCCTATCTCCTCTCAACCACTGCCGCATCTCCACGATTACGTGCTCTATATGAAAGCATCTAACTGTAGTACTATCAAAATAATGACTATATACTATACGTAATATATAACCCCTACATATTGATAATACTACAGTCCACAAATAAATCTATTTAAAAATTTCTGTTATATTATATTAATCTATACTAGAATATTATTTTATACTGTATCGTACTTCATATTTATACAAACCTCTCACTAACTATTTTTTCTATACGGTTATTGATTATATGATCATTTATATATATAATATATAGTTAATTATCTATATATTTATTATGGACTATATGATATTTCGAGTACGTATAATTATAGTATTTATTGTCATTATATACTCTAATTACTTATTATATTATAATAGTGCATAAATATTCATAGATTACATCCGATATATACATATCACTAAGGGTCATATATTTATACGTTTATATTAATATGCATATATAGAATGAAATCAATAATTATTATTTATACACTTTAGTTATACTATCCTTACAGAATTTACTATCGTATTTATCTGCTAGTTCTACAATTCGTTCCCACGAAACTCTTGTTCAGTATATTACTCATGGTATAACTTGATATAATATTATGTCACTTATATATATATCTAAATGACTCGAACATATCGGATATATATATATATGAGTTCTCGGTGACTATATTAATCTGTATATTATATCATATATATAGTCGGTTAGCGTATTAAAGGTGATAAAGGTCATAGCGTATGATAGTATGATTATATGCTACTATTAATAATATATATATATAACTATATTATTACGACGTTATTCATATTCTTTATGCTTTGCTTGTACTGATAACTCGCATGCATTGAACAAATTATTTTAGTTGATCATCTGACTTAACGTATTTGAATAAGTTAAAACGCGCTAAGAGAGAAAAAAAATAAATAGCCAATATGTTAATAACTTATTAATATAAGAATGATCAAGGTAAAAACACTATTTGTGAGAAAAAACTTTCCTCCATGCTTCTATATTTAAAACTAACTACATACACTAAACGACAACACCTCAATAATATAATCCTTCCATACCTGATAATTTCTTATATGCCATAGAGATAATTAATAATTAATAATAATAATAATAAAAATTAATTAAAGATAGAGTAATAATAGTAATCGTAATCATAATGAATCTAATATAATAATGAACCATATATAATATAGAGTGAGATAATAATAATAATTAATATATATAATTATAAGTCCTCCCAGTTATGCTATAGTCGTGTGTTTTAATTCTACTTTCTCTAAAGTAATTGTTTATTTTAATATAGTACCCACTCACTGATTGATATTCCAACAATTTAAGATTCACATATAATACATATATAATAGAAGGTAATGTTATTTGATAAATCTTTAAATTGAGTTTAGTTTTTTCAATTATTGAGTGAGGTGTAGCCGGGTAATAAAAGTTTATTATCTCTATATTAATTGGAGTTTTTGTCGATTAAGATTTTTAGTGCTAATTATTCTGTACTATATACATTTAAATGTATACATTTCAATTACCGTGTGTTTCTATTAGAGTATGGGTAAGTGTCAAGGAGGACGATTTCTTTCAATTTTATGTTTACTTTAATTTATAGATTTATGTATATTAACTTAGATTAACACTCTCTTATACCGATGAATGAAGGGTCTCAATAATATTTTGTATTTGTCCCTATTAATATATCTTTTTGTCATCTGAATTATTAGAGTAAAAACACTCCCTTTTGAGAATATAACCCATAGTAATATAAGTAACCTTTGTATTTTATCTTTACTCTTATTATAAGAGCTTGAAAGTACTGTATTCCAATTAACGGTGATTAACGTCAAATTATCAGTATATAAACACGGAATTGAAAGTATTTAATAGCAAACCCGATCTTTAGTCTAAGTGACATAAATTAAAAACTTAGAAATCTAGTTGCTTTATTTGGCTATTGATTTTTACCAATTAAATTTTTTTTCAGCAAACCATTTTTCATATTCATAAAATAAGACTCAAAATCTTGAATACTAATATCAAAATATATACACAGGTAATTTTAGTAAATTCCAAAATACAGGTATTGAGATATGCGTTCCGCATGCATTTAGTAAGTAAGCTCTAATTTTAAATCTCTGTATACTCTAGTGATGGCACTATACTATATATGTAATATGATAATAATAATATTTTATATATTATATATATATTGTATGAATCGTATATAGTATAATATAATAGTATTAACCTGGATATAGGTTAAGGTAATATAGGCTATAAGGTAAGTATTATATTAGCATGTTAGAATAGAGCGTAGGAGATGAGAGGAGAGAAGAGAGAGAGAGAGAGAGAGAGAGGAAGAAAGTAAAGCAAAGAAAGAATGGAAGAAAAAGAAAAAGAAAAAACATAGAAAAAAGAACAAAAGAAATTAAAAGCGTCCCAAACTAAATTAGTCAGTGCCACAAAGATGAATAAAGATAAGATGGAACAAATTAATATAGAAGCAAGGAATGTAACGCAAACAATGTATGATAGACGCAGAGAGACGATGTGATTGAGAGAGAGAGAGATGAGGAGAGTACGAGAGTGATTGCAGAGAGATGAGGAGAGACCAGATGTGAAAAGTCATGCTAGACGAAGACGAGAGAGGAGGGTATAGAGAGAGAGCGAGGGATACTGTATATTATCCTGCGCCTAAATTTACTGATAAAAAGTGGTCTCATTAATAAGCCGACGTATAATAAAATATTTCTCGTGCATGTTCGCTATGTATTCGCGAAGAATCGCCATACTTTAGCAACAGTTTTGTATGTGTTTGGATTACCTCAATAATTTATAAAGAATGTCTTTTAATAAACTTGTGATGGCTTGATTAGTAACTTGAGAACACTATTTTTCATATCTGGACTTCCTCTAACACTACTATCTCTCAGCTAGTCATTATTATATGATAGACTATATATAAATATTAATTCTATTATAATATTACTCAGATAATAATACTATTCATCATAATAACCTCTGTCTCTCTTTTTTCTAATTACTAACACTTGGTATATATTATAATAATTAATTAATATTTAATCTCTATTATATATATATATATACTCACTAGTATTATACCTAATACTATATAGTATCATTATTAACTATGCTCTTACTAAGTAATACTAGAGTTATACTTATAGTGTGATAATAACAGTATTAATATATACATTAAAATAATATATATCGTCATTATTTAATTATTATACGATGTAACTATATATATAAATTTATATTTATAGTATATTATGATATAGTATAAATATAATTATATATTAACTACTCAAATATTTCTTGAATATGTCACTGTACTCTATGTATATAGTGAGTATTGAAGTTATTTATAAAGATACCATTATAGCCAAGAAGTGATATATATTATATATAATATAGTTAATTAATAATAATAATACTATAGTTATTATCCCAGTATAAATTACTCTATGATGATTCAGCGATAAACTTTTGGTGAGACTGGTGACTCAGTCCTAAGGCACTCCCAAGTACTAGGATGATGCCCTGAGCTGGAATTGTGTACAAATATTTTCTCTCCCTCTGCGTCTCTCTCTCTCTCTCTACTTGCCTCAATACTCACTCTACCATCTCTCATTCTCTTCTGTGTCATCAATCTCTCTCTCTGTCCGCCTCGTGCTAATATCCGAGCCTCTCCTCTTGATTGCGAAATATAGCATTCTAGTAAAATTTGGTGAGACCGAATATTCTCACCTTTGTTTCTTTTGTTTCTAACAATCTGTCACTTAGTCTAAACTCTCCCCCCTCCTTTATCCAAAACACTAAAAGGCGCTGACCAGTTGGTTGCTCTTTTCAACACACCTGCCGCTACTAAATGATTTAATTCCTTCTTTGTAGCTTCATACAGTTTATGCGGGACCCTTCGGCCAGGTAACCTTATAGGCGGGCCCTTTATAGTTGGTTTGTATGGGTACGGCCCGCGCCAGACTCCCTCCAATCGTTTCGGTGGGGTATTCCCGACTCCGTTATCATTAGCCTGTAAACAAAAGGTCCTCACAATCCTCGATATTCTTCGATATATCCACTAGCAACGCGTGGCTGAGAATACTCAACCGTGCGTTAGCCGACAACCAGGGCATTTGCGCTATCAAGTCTCTATGCTATATCTATTGTCAATGCTAGCAACCGTTTCGAGTCTAGGACAATTCTGTCCCTCATCAAATCATATCTCCTAGCACCAGAAACCTACTGCGGTAAGGTAATGAAGTCCCTCCTCCCACTATTCAATTCATGGGCTTAGAGATTTCGGTGGCTTATCTCTCCAAATCTGCTTAGTTTCATATATATATTATTTTATTTAATAAGTGATAATATTTCTAAAATTACTAGAATATCATAGGTTATATTAAATAATATAATAGTTTTATATATATAGATCTTATATACATCATAAATATTACTATTAATAGAGGTACTAGGATGAGTAGGATATTTTAGTATACTAGTGCTTTGTGTAGGTTTTAGTAGATGATTCCACAGGTATACGTTCTGCTGCAAATAGAGATACCTTTCAGGTTCATCTTTTCTATTATACTATTGCTAGCAAAGATCATGGTGATAGTATAAGTAATATGTCATGATTTTAATATTATTATATAAGCGGATAATATACGTACTATAATAGGATTCAGTAGTGCACTATAATAAAACTTAGATATATAGTAGTTATATATAAATGTTATGTATATAGTTAGATACATAATATACTACTATATATATTATATTATATAATTATATATGTATATATATATGAAATAATGATACTATACTCAGATCAGTTACTTAAATATCTATTATTACCATATACCTACTAATATATATGAGAGTCTAATAAGAAGTATATATATAGATACCTATATATAATATATATATGATTATAGGTATTTTCATGATATATAACTAATATATTATTTTTGATATTATATATTATTATTATACTCATCACCGAATGACGATATATTCTTTTGCTATTTTCGGTTAAGAATTAATAAATAATTTAAACATTTATTGAATAAATGCATTATTTTGTAAATTGAAATTGTACAAGCTCTATTAACAGTTTCTTTTGTTAAAACGCGAAGAAAATACTTTGTTTTGTATTTCTTTGATTTCTTGGTGTGCTGATTATTATTCCTCTCTGTACTGTCTTAAAATTTGAACTGGATACTTCACTTATTATTATAGGTGTTCTTTGCTTTTAATGCATCATTCTTTAATTAGTTAATTAACTGGTGTGCTTTATTTATTGCCTCCATCTAATTCTAAGAGGGCGGTGGAGAGTATACAGAAGAAGAGGAATTTCAATTAAATTTATTATAATTATTACAAATAAAATTTATTAATTGTAAAACAGAATCTATATAATGTTTGTATTATAATTACTTCATTTTATATTAATTATTCTTTATTTCTATTCAAAAAAGTCATTAGCAAAAGGAAGAGGTGAGATTCAAGGTGAGGATATGAACTGATCTATACGGTATATGATGTATTGGAGTGTATTATGTTATGTCTAATTATTTGGTATTTATTTTATTTCATTTTATTTAGTGTATAAACTAATAGACTTCGAAAGGAGTTATATGAATTTGATAACGATTTAAGAATTATAAAACATATTATTCACCCGTCTTCTCCCAAACAGACTTTCTCCATACTTGAGCTCTCTCGTATTAGTATTAATACCATCTCTGATCGGATGTCTTACAATAATACCTTATGCAGCAGCAAAAATAATCTTATTATTGAAAGGGAGGATTATAACTCCGATTAGCGATATAGATGTGTAAAATAATATTTATGAGCACTAGGAGTCGTTCCATCGGCTGGTTCACAATTATGTGGGATCCTAACACTCTCATTCGATATGATTAACCTTATAGTATAGTGAGGCTGATTTTCGTCAATGCGCGATTTATAATGGCACACCTATTCAAATTTTATCGATCATGGCGTTTTTGTGAACGCTCGGATAGGTGCTGGGTCATTTTGGGCGCATGATGTTAGAGAATCATCCAAAGTGTATTCATGTCGCTTATATATGGCAATCGCTTTCGGGTTTATTCCCATGGCGGCCTCACGCGCGCTTGTGAAAAGAGAAGGTAGCTATTTATAACATGGGTTTGCTCTCTCACTCACTCGTAGTGTGTGTCTCGGGTTGCGTGATGTTGTCTCTCTCTCAGGAGCTAGTCGAGTACGCTGTCGGATTTCTCAATTGCTCGGGAGGTGAGAGCGTGTGTGCGCGAGTGTGTGTGTGGTGGATGCGGGTCCTGGTTAAGTGGATAAACATTTAAATTGACCCAGTTCACATCATTTATTAGTCTCAATCTTCATCTTGTATAATTAATACTCTCTTATAAAGTGCGGGTGGATTTATATATTTCTTTAATTTTATGATTGTATTTCATTTTATTCATAAGAATATAAAGTTAAATATAGTTTTTATTGTATTACGTCAATTCATATTATCAGTATATACTATTACTATTTCTACTGAGTAAACTATATTGTATGACTCAATCTCTTTTTGGCTAAGAATTGTAATATAATATAGGAATAATTATCTTAAGTATATATTGTCTAAATTAGTTATACCATTAACGCGTTAATTTTGGGCTCGAATAATCATAAATAAGAAGAACAAATACACACACTGGAAAGGCGCCTTTTATTCCCGAGAAATATCGAACCTCTGCCGAATATGTGTTGGTATGTTATTTGTTGTTGATAATGTGATCGTTTGGAGTGCATTGTATAATAATATTTTATATTTAATAATATAAAGTTATTATTATATATTAACTTTTATTATTTTATCTTTTCTATTATTCTATATTATTATTATTCCTGTGTTCCTGATCCTCACTCTTATGTCACTCGTCATTCTTTGGTATATTTATGAAGTTACACATTCCTCGCGTGTGAATGAAGCTAATATATCACTGTTCTATGTGCCGAAGGTGAAGTACTCGTAAGGTAATTGTCGTACTAGGATTGCCGAGGCTAGGAAATCCAGATTGCATGCCGGGGCCCTGTGTTATGCGACTCTGCAGCTGTACCGATCGTGCCCTATGAAAGAGTGGTCTATTAAATAGGAATAACGGCACTTGATAAGTCTAGACTCGCCGCCTCCTCTCACTTTCTCTAGTGTGATGTGAAGTGAACACATAATCGGTAATCTTCCATGAGATTTATAGAGTTAATTGTTAACTGAGCTACAAGTAATGGAAGATCGGCGAGAGAGATTAAGCGCATAATTATATCCGATCTCAATGATTTTACGCTCGATTAAACGCATATGATAAGGTCTATATACCGCGAAGTAACGTACACAATACAGATTTCCTTCACTCGTTAGTAGAGCTGCAGAATGTAGGGAGAAAAAGTTATATTAAGAAGATATATGACTCATTTTAAATATGTGACAATTGTTTTGACTTAGAATTAAATATAGGCTATTGTTAGATATATAGTTCATGATATATCCACACCAAATAACTACTAGCAGACTCTAGCTATAAATCGATTATTTTAGAAATCATCGATTATTCTTCTATGACCATACTGCGAGATTCGTAGGGCTTACTAGGCTTACCCTCTATGATAGAAAGTATTGTGATATGTCTTTCACGCTGACGTTTGGCAGATGTCGTATATAGTTTGAAAAGGTATTTAGGGAAGAGCTCGATTGTCTTGTAAGTGAAACCAACTGACGATTGAGAGTTATAAGAATGTGTATATCAGAAAGTAAGAGGATATGTTTCACGTGAGTGCATATACTGTTGATGGAGCTCTATAAAAAGAGGGGCCTAACCCAAATGGTCTACATTGCATTAAAAAAATTTAGGTTAGGCGTAATACGGTCTAAGGTTAGGTTAGATGAAGTTAGGTTAGGTCTACGGTACTGTAGGTTGATCTAGTTTGGGCTAGAGTTAGGTTAGTGATTCCTCAGTTAGGTTAGTGGTAGTGTGTTTAGGTGTTATGGTGTATAGTGTGATGATGCTTAAGGTGTGAGGGTATACGTTCTGTGTGTAGGATTAGGCTTAGTTAGGGTATATGGTTACGTTTAGCGTTCTCATGCGATTTAGGTTTTATAGCTCAAGTTTTTCTCTTAGGATTTTTGATGAAAGACTTAAATAAAACAGAAACTTCTCTTTTTTTTCACAGAATGTCGACGTATCTGGACCTGTTACCTATTTTCCGCTTGCAACTAATTTTGGACTTACGTTTTCTTTAAAGAAGTTACTTAGCAAGAAAATTTGCGAGTATAACTTCTATATTTTCTTATTTAAGTTACGCAAACGGGTAAAGGACAGGAGAAGCGAATAATAATTAATATTCGTGTGCAATGTTTTACGAGAGACAAACAGTATGTGGAAGATACAGCCAAGAGATAGAGATCAATGTATGAGGAATTAAAAAAAAATAGGGGAACAATGACTGAGCACGAGAGGAGAGAGCAGAGAGGAGAGAAGAGACACGCGAGCACGAGACAGAGGGAGAGTAGCAGGAGAGCACGAGCACTGAGAGAGAGAGAGAGAGAGGAGAAAGTAAGCCAATATATATATAGTATATATACTATAGTTATATATATATAATATTATATGACTTATATTCCATCTGAACTAATTTTAGTATAGTAATATATATAAATACTAACTAATACTATATATATAACTCATACTTATAGTAATCATTAGGGTAATCAGCTAGAATATACTATAATCTTTTTATATTATAAGATATGTATATACAATGGTACTCATTTAACAGATTTACAACCACAGTCACAACGGGCTGGCACCTTCACAGGAAGGCGGCAGGGAAATAAGGTAATAACATGAAAAACCCACCCGAAAGCCCTACGCCCAATCTCTTAGGTAGCGCGAACGTGGGCGGGTTTTAAGAGTAAGATTACAATAACAGTCGGAAAACAGAAGATGAGCAAAGGCTCCACAGAAACAGAAGTGGCTGGAAGAAGGAGGCACCACAACGAACGAGTCTGGAATTTTATGCTACGCAACATTCATGCGAGAGCCTGGCACCCCTTGTATTACGAGGGCGACGCCAATGGAAGTGGATGCGAGCGGTCAAACTCCCCTGAGCATTCTTACCAGTTGATAGTACCTATAGAAAAGAGAAAAGTACCAAAACGTCACGTCGCAGGAGTAGAGGGTCAAGAGAGTTTGAAAAGTAGGGGAACATTTATTAGTCTCTTAGCTTTACAAGACTCAACTCTATCCTCAATATAAAGGGTGGAACCAGAGCCCTCCCCAGAGTGAGAACAGTACTCCAACGCGGCAAGGGCGAACTAAGGGCCTTACTATAACTGAAGTAAGCTGTACAGCAAGGAGAGAAAAAACTCTCATCGCAAAACCTGAACAGAACTCCAGACTTTCTTTGATATTATAAGAACAATTGAGCAAATTTATTTTTTTTGTTTAATGTTTCAGACTCAAGTGAATTGTATATAGTGATTGTCAAGCAGAAGGAAGCGCGAGAAAAATTGAACCCAGTCAGAAAAAATAAATAGGAAAAGTAAGGTGATGTTAATTTGAGAAGGGAGATGATATCAACCAAGCCTTTGTGAGGTATTTCAAAAAGTTGTAAGTTCACCAGAAGTGCTGCGGTCGGCCCCAACGGAGGAAATCCCTAATCCAGCGTCTCCGCGCAAAGAATAGACATCCCGCCGAAAGCAGACATGACGAAGAAAGGGCAACTCTAGAAATAAGCAAACCAGAGAAGAGCAGATTTTCCAAAAACGCTAGTGCCGAAGAAATTGAGAGAGAGTTGAGTCAAGAGGTACAGGCATAAAGGATAAGTGAACAGTAGCTTCAGAACGTACAGCTGTAACAGGACGTTTGTGAAAAGTAAGTATATGAAAAGAATTCGGGAGATAAAACCAGAACCTTGAGGAAACACCCACAAATTACGGAAGATCCCGAAGGAACAGAAGTTAACTGACGTCCATCATACGGAAAGAGTGGCTGATATGGAGCTAAAGACAGAAGAAAAACTTGAGTTGACTAAGGTAAGAGAAAGAGGAAACCCAAAGGAAGGGAGGCTATAGAGAGTAGCGACGACATATGCCATATACTCTATCAAAAGCCATATTGATATGCGAGCGCTACCAAACAAGACTCCTAGTCCAAAGGGCAGAAACCATAATCAGTAGATTTAGGATAAGTATACTAACACAGATATGACATCGAACGATCAGAAAGCCATACTGGTGATCAGAAAGAAGTCAATGAGACTCCAGAAGAGAAAGAAAATGAGAGCAATTAAAGAAGAGTTCAAAGATTAGATAGAAAAATACAAGATGAAGGAGCTATAGAGACGGAATAGGTTAGAAGGAAATCAAGAAGTGGCATACCTTTTTCCGGGATTGCTGAAGACATATGGCGAACGCTAGAATGCAGCACTGAGCAGAAAATTGTACTAGTATTAGAAGAGTAAGATGAAATTGAAGATAAATAGGACAGGGGAACCAGCTAAACAGTGAAAGCAGCACCACCTCCTCAAAAACAACGGAAGAGGAATTAACCAAATCCGGAGCACTAGCTTTTACTGATCGTTCAATAGATCTCAGAATCCCAAGAATCAGAATCATGCGTAATTCTCGAGAAGAGGCAATATGGAAACCTAGAAGAGGAGAAGAAGGCAGGAGGAGAGATGCCACGAATTTAGAATCTAGGGTAGAAAGATGAAAAAAGGAGGCCGAAGAGATTAGCCCTCAGTAGGAAAGAGAATAAGCAAAACAGACACGTCAAGAAAGCGAATAAGTGGAGGAAGGCAAAGATTTACAAAAATTATTAGAGATGTTTTATGGCAAGATGAGCCAGAAATAAATTTTTAAATCAGTAGGTGGAGACCAAGATAGAGTTGTCGCATTTACTTTTGTTAAGCGCGCATTAGCACTGTACGAATAATAGCCCTGCAAACGATTTCGAGCAGAATGGAAGATTAGTCAAGAGTGATAGGAGGAGAACAAGATTTTCACATGCCCGATAGGCAATAGTCATCTCGAGCACTGAAATGGAGAGAGACTTTCACCAAATATTTTGTGGAAGAAAAGTTGTTTAATTGAAGATGGAATGAACCAGCTTCATAACCGCTCGACAGATAATAGCGCCCCTACCATTATATCAGAGCAGTGGAGCGAAGCATCCGCCGAATCAAAAGGCAAGAGATCACACTCCAAGTATAGTTTGCAAGAAACGACGCAACAGCCCCCCAAATTAAGCCCGATTAAGATGCCCAGACACAGTACTTATTGGGGCAATGTGGAAGCTGATTAGAGAAAAAGTTAAAAAAAAGAGCTACATAGATTGTGGTCAAAGAGATACCGATAGAGAGAAGAATGGTGGTATTTAATACGAAGAAGGAATTACGTGGTGAAAACATAAATCAAGCGTGTTCAAAATTGGTTAGGACGATCTTGTATATGTGTAGGTTCTTAATTAACGATACCAGGAACGTCGTTTAGAATACAATGAAATGTTATTTGGCCTCCTCACCCTCCTGCATCAGTATGAGAGCAGCCCATCACTGCAGTTGTGCAAAAGTACGTTGAACCCCCATAAATAGAGAGTAACTAACTCACTTTAGGAATGGGAAAAGATAACAGTCTATGAGAAGTAGAGATCAAGATTATTCAAAAGAAGGTAAGAATAATGTGTACAAATTAGGAGAGCCATAGCAGAAACACAAGATAAAAGTAGTAGGGAGAAAGATTTTCAGCCATAGAACATCGAAAGTACGGAGATCAAGATAATCTACAGAATGTGCTTCGACCGAGGAGTGTTAACGTTGTGTTCTCACGGCCACAGACTCCACCATTTAGTCTGAAATTATAGAAAAGTTATAGTTAGAATACTAAGGTTATAATTTGAAAAAAGAATACCCTGGCGTAGTGGGTCTCAGGGACAGCTTAATATAAGATGATAGGCTAGAGTGAGTATAAGCGAGTGAATATTCCGCAACAGATCATGTTAGGCTTATACGGCACAACGGGAGATCTTAGCAGTCAGAGAGAACCCCAGACCATGGCAAGCCCTTGCCACTACATCTTCTTCTGTACCAGTCGAGTTGACAAACCAACGGGAACGACTCCACGACGAAGAAGAAAAACAAACAACGAGTATACGACTAAATACACACAGCTCCACGTGTCAAAACCAGCCCCGAAACAAGCCGACAAAGGGAAGGATTGAAGGGTTTTTTAGCTTCGCCAGAAAGCCTGTACCCACACAACCCATAACAACAAAACACATCACAAACTTACAACATCACAACCAAAGGCGCCACACCACTGCTACCCCACTACAATAAAGTTCTTACGCTACAGAAAAAAATGTACAAGTAAAAAATAAAGCAAATAAAATTGCTATTAAAACCTTAAAAATAAAAATATATTTAGAAATATAAATATGATAACAGAAACTAACTAAATTAAATAAGCAAGGCGGTAAATATGACAAAAGATATATAAACCGTATAAAAGTATAATAGATATATAAATAATATTATATATAAATATATAACTGTATATATATATATTATATATATATATAATATCTATATATATATAATATAGTATAGATATAATTATATATATATACATTATATATATATAAATATATTAATATATAAATATATAATATATAATATATATATATATATTAATATATAAGTATTATAATATATATATATCTAAGAGATATAATAGATATATAATAACTATAATATATAATATATATAGAAGATTATATATAATAAAATATATATATATATATAATATAAATATATATATAAAATAATATATATAATTATATATAATATATATTAATATATATATAATATATATAATATATATTACATCATATATATAATAATATATATATAATATATATATATATATTATATCTATACTTATATTCTAATAATAATAATAAAGTAAGTTATAATAGTATATATATATATATATTAGTATATAAATATATATATTAAATAATATTATATATATATATAATATATATATATATATATAGTATATATATATATACTTCTCCGTATATATATATATATATATATATATAAACCGTATATATATAAATAATATATATATATAATATATATATAAATTATATATATTATAATATATTATATATTATATAATATATAATAGTATAGTTATAGTATAATATAATAATAGATATAATAGCTATTATATATATATAAATATTATATATATATATACTATATATAATATAGTATTATAATATATATAGTATAATACTATATATATATATAACTATATATTAATATATCGTTAAAATAATATTATAATAGTATATAATAATGTAATGTAAATAAAGGTATTATTTTACTTGGATAATAATATATGCATATGTTTGCACGATAGCTATTATTTAATAATTACCTTAATACAGCATATACTATAGAAATAATTAATATACTGTAATACCTAATAAGATATATTACTCACGACATATTAAAGCGTATCCCTGATATAAGAACGGGAAAAAGGATAATAGGACTCTAAAACAATGAGAGAAATTAGCGATAACAGAAATAATATATATGTAGACTCGAATAATATAATATTTATAAAGATACTCTATATATATTTATTTTACATAGTAAAATTAAATAGTTAATTTTTTTATATGAATCATTCTTTTGAAAGAAATATCTTTTTTATTTTGCACTTGAGGTAAATTATATAATTATTCTACATATCATCATTAGGTATTGTATTGTTAAATACTTTCTTTCCTAATGTTTCCTTGCTTAAGTTTACTTAATCTAAGTATATAAATATTGTTAAAATTTACTAAATTATATTGTCTTTTGCTTTTTAATATTTATAATACATTAGTCTACTCTCACTTACTAGAATTATACTAGATATACTATAAAACATAGACGTGAATAAATATACATATAAATAATATATAATAATATTAGTGATAAGTTCATAGGTTAAAAAGATATTATACATAATAAATAATAATACTACATATAACTCTCCAAGAAACCTTGCTCAATGAAACGAAAAATGTTTTTTATAGGATTGAATACTCTGTGTGCGCTTGCTTTTATGCCACATAAACTTATGGGCTT
>JABUQX010080188.1:0-32500 GCA_015478945.1 Trachelipus rathkii
TATATATATATATTATAACTATATATAGGGGTTCAAAGCACCCTTCTATGGTTTAAATAAGTACCGAGTTCAAAAGCAGTGATATCGGAGCAGGAGATTAGAAAACTTGTTCGAGATGCTTCTCTTTCTGGTTTGTTAGGTGGATCTTCGGTAACTTAGCTGGTAGAGCTTACTAGCACATTGTCTAACGCGGACGCTGTGTCGATGGTTCGATGCTGCGCCTGAGCGAAATAAATATGTTGCAAAATATTGCAAATTTTGTTTGCAACAACAGCATGTTGTGCCCATTTCTCGGAGTTCGTTTGACTTTGAATTGGTTGCCTTTGCTTACAGGAATACCAAGCAGATATTGCCATATAGCCCACAGCAGGTCGTTCCAACCAACCCCTTTCCTGTCCATTTTAAATATAGTTAACTGAGAGTTTTCAAAACATTGTATATCGAAGCCAGTGATATAAGAAAATTGTCTGAGATTACAATCTTTGTCTGGAAAGGTGATCGGACAAGTGACCATTGGAGTTCCTGGTACTATTGTCAACGGCGACGCTGTTGTCGATGGTTCGAGTCCTGGCACGAGTGATTTTTTCTCGTCTTATTGCAAATTTGCCGCAACTAGCATGCATGTTGTCCCATTTCGGCGTTCCTTGACTATTGGGTTGGTTGCTCCTGTAACCAGGAGCACCCAAGCAGAAGGCCATGTAGCCACAGCAGGTGTTCCAACCACCCCCTGTCGATTTAAGTTAAGTTAATAAGTTAAGAAGTGATATCGGAGCAGTAAATTATAAAACTGTTCCGATATGCCTTCTTTTTTCTGGAAAGGCGGATCGGACTAGTGTAGAGCATCCTGTACATTGTCTATAATAGCACGAGCGACGCTGTTGTCGATGTTCGAGTCCTGGCGGCGCGAGTGAGTTTTTTCTTCGTCTTATTATTGCAATTGCCGCAACAAGGGCATGTTGTGCCCGATTTCAGCCGTTTATCTTGACTATTTGGTTGGATTTACTTCCTATAACCCAGGAACACCCATGCAGAATGCCATGTATCCCAGCAGGTGTTCCAAACACCCTCTTGTCGATTTAAATAAGTACTAAGTTTCAAAAATGGCAGTGATATCGAAGCAGGAGATTAGAAAACTGTTCTGATATGCCTTATTTTTCCGGGAAGGTGTGGATGGACTTAGTTGGTAGAGCTTTTCTGAACATTGTCTACCGGCGACGCTGTTGTCGATGGTTCGAACTCCTGGCGGCGAGTGAATCTTTTTTTGTCCTATTATTGCAAAATTTTGTCCGCAACAAGCATGTTGTGCCCATTTCGGCGTTTCTTGACTTTGGGTTGTTTCTGTAACCCAGGAACATCCAAGCAGAATGCCAGGTAGCCCCAACAGGGTGTTCCAACCAACCTCCTGTCGATTTAAATAAAGTACCGAGTTTAAAAGCAGTAATATTCGAAACATTAGCAATTAGAAATCTAGTCGAGATTGCCCTTCTTTTCTGGAAGGCGATATTAAAATTAAATTTAATTTTCATTTTTTATAAAAAAAAAATTTTATAAACAATTAAGTGAATCTATAAAAAACTATTTTCTAAATTGTTAAAATTGTACATCACCTTATTAGCATTATGCCTATCTTATTATGCTTATTGCATGTGAAATTGTGCTTTTCCCACGTGGTAGGTTGAGAGGTTGCGTATGATTCATCTAGACGTGAATTTATTTGGCTATTTTCATAAAATTATTTCCCAGCCTCTCTCCTGAATATATTCTATTTTATAGACTAGGAATAGTATATATTATAATATTAATGATATATATATTAATAATATATATATATACATATATATATAAATATATATATGTAATATATTATATTTTATATATTATGTATATATTAAATATATATATAGTATATATATTATATTGTAAAACTTGTTTCTTACTGACCTTCGGATTTCAGATATTATTCGAATATATAGTCGATACCGATATTCTTGTCGATATCGATATCGATATCGATATATATATATATATATATATATATATATATATATATTATATATATATATATATATATTAATTATAATATATATATATATATTATAATATATATATTTAATATATAGAATGAATATATATTATATAATATATATATATATTTTATATTATATATATATATAAGATATATATATTAATAATATATCTATATATACTATATATATATATTAATATATATAATATATATATGATCATAATATATATATAATATAGTATATATATATATATATATATATAAATATACTATATATATATATTTAATTAAATAAATATATATATATATTAAATATTATATATATACTATATATAAATATATTATATTATATTATAATATATATACTAAAAAATATATATATATATTTATATATAATATATTATATATATATATATATATATATATATATATATATTATATATATAATATATATATATATATTTCATAAAAATAATAGATAAATATATATATATATATAATAAATATAAAATATTTATATAACTATATATATATATACTAATATATATATATATTATATTATTATATATAAAATAATATTTATATAAATATATGATACAGTACAATTAGTGTTCATTTAAGTATATAAAAAAAAAATAATAAATAAAAAAATATAAAAAAAAAATCTTTATTTTTTATATATTAATATATATATAGGCTTATTATTTTTTTCGGTCTTGAGCTCGATATTCGATATTTATATACAATCAATATCGATATATTTAATATCACGAAAACACTTGGAAATTACGAGAGTTTATTAAAACAGTTCCTTTTGTTTGATGTATTCATTTGAATTGTATCAGTCTACTTTGCCTGTGATGTAAAAATTAAAATCGAGTGATTATTTACCTATTTTAGTGACTTTTAAATATTAATTATGTCATGTAATAATATTTATAAAGAATGAAGTTAATGGAAGTCATATAGTATTTTCATTGCATTTTAGCGATTGTCACAGGGAAAGAGATTTTCCAACTGACAATTATGAAAATGCTTTAATTTTTTTTTTATATTCTGACGAAAGATAAAACTAACTAGGGCCAAGTTAATCAGTATCTTAAACATTACGTATTTAGTAGTTATTTACAAGAAGTATATATATTATAAATATATATATATATTATATATATAGTAATATATAATACTTATTATAATATAACTATAATACTATATATATATTGTAAGTTATATAATATATAATATATATATAATATATAAATATATATATATATAATATATATATAATATATATATATGTAATAATAGGCTTATTTCAATCTATTATATATAGTATAGATATTATATATATATATAAATATATATATAATATATATTATATATATATATTATATATATATATATATATATATAATATATATATATATATATGATATCATGAGAAATAGGGGGCTTGACTCGAGCCCCCTAAAAGGAGTTTACCCTTTTTAGGGGGCTCGAACGATGGGGGACAGAGAGGGGGATGTTTCATACCCCGGAGGGGATGGTTGGACGGAGGAACCCCCTGCGACACCCAAACCAAAGAGCGGGTTCCGGAGACCATCCCGGAGGGGGGATTAGTCCCCCGTAGTCCCCCTAGAGGCCGAGAGACCCGACTCCTGACATCTTTGCGTGGTCTACCGTGGGTATTCGTTAGTTTTTAAACACCCCTTAACTCTACTCGCCCTATTTTTTGCTCGTCAAAGTCTTTTTTTCAGTGCCATGCATATGCAACAATGTGTATGCTTTACTGTAGGTGCTGTCGTTCTTGATGTCAGCTGAATACTAATATCAAATGTATATAATAATAATTTTATAGTAATATATAATACTTATATATATAATCTATATATATGTATATACTTATATATATAATATATATAGTAATATTATCTAAATTTATATATATGATAATATCAAATACATCGATATATCGATATAGTTCGATATATCGAATATCGATATGCTTCAAATCTGTATAAAGTGAATTTTTACCTATATATAATATATATATATATATTATATATTATATATATATATATATATATATATATATAGTATATCATATATATGTATATATATATATATATAAATATATATAATATATCTGTGATTATATATGTGACTATAATAATATAGATATATTATATATATTATATATAGTATAATATATATTATATAGTAATATATAAGAAAAAATAGTTAAAAATAATTATATATTATGATATATTATATATTTTATATAAAAACGTAGCTATATATATAATATATATATATATAATATATATACTATATATATATATATTATAATACTAATATATATATATTATATGTCTACTCTGATTAAAACCACAATCCATATGCAAAAAACTACACACCTACTCAGGTGAATGAAGAATATCATTGCTGGAAATGCGGTACAATTGTAGTGCGAAAAATCTTAGATAATAGAACAAAAATTATTAAATAGTAATATGAGTAGAAGCCTATTTAGATACAATTTTTATTAACGTTACTTCGTTAAAATATAAGGACTTTCTAGTAATTTTTGTTTTTTTTTTTTTAACTAAAAGAATACACCAGGGGGGTATACCGCACCGATGCAGGAGTCGGGGTCTCCTCGGACCTGCTCCTAGGGAACTCGAGGGTGGTATTACCCTCAGAGGTCTCCGGAACCACCTCGTCTTTCGTATTTGGGGGTGCGCTCGGGGTTCCTCCGCCCCTCCCCTTAGGGGTATGGAGAACGTCCCCCTCTGTGCTCTCCCCGTCGGCTCGAGTGCAACCTACATTGCGCGTGTAATACCTTACAAATAATATATAATAACTATTATATATATATATACCATATAGTTAATATTATATATATATATAAATATATATATTATATATATTTAGTATTATTATATATTAAAATGTCCATCCCGCTCGAGCTCCCCCCTAAAAAAAAGCAATTTTTATGTTTAATTTTTTTTTGTTTACATTTTCCTAACCAGAATTTTCCCAAGGATTCCAAAAATGTATCCTTTTCCTGTAGTTTATATCGCTAGTTGAAGATATGGATTGTTGGTCTCCTAGAGGATGGCCCCGCCCTATAATAATATATATATATATTATATATATATATTATAATATAAGATATATATAATATATATATATATATATATAATATATATATTAGTATTTATATATATATATATATTATATTATATATATTAGTATATATATATATATACGGTTAGTAATATAATAATATATATAGTATAGTTGTTAAGTTTTTAAAATGTAGAATATTTAACATTATGAATGTTGCTAACAGGAAATGTACAAATTCATACTTGTTTAAGAAGTTATTGATTACATAAAATGATGTAATTCAGGTAAAGTTTTATACATAAAGTATTGAAAATATTTAAAATTGGCCGTGTTTCTTAATTTCCTTTCTGGGAAATTTCAAAGTTGAAACTTTTAACTCAATTGTAGAAGATTTTATGCAAGAATCCTAAAACTGTAAAAACATTTTATAAAAACTTCGAATAATTGAGGCAGTATTTTGAGTAAATTATCTTGATTGAGAATTTAAAAAAAATGGCATATATTATTTAAAGATATTTTCCTTTGAAACGTTCCAATAAGTGCTGAAATTTAATATATATATAATATAAAAGTTTATTCCCAAATGGGTTTCGCCGATAGTTGTAATTACAATATCGATAAATATCGATAGGTCAGAAAGAAACTTAAGTATTACCATATATAATATATATATATATATATATATTAACTTATTATATATTATTATATATATATATATATACTATATATATATATATATATATATATTAAATAATATATTAATATTATAGATATCATATAATATGCAATATATATATATTATCATATTATTCATATATTATAATATACTATATTATATATATATCTATATATTATATAAGTAATTTATATATAAAAATATATATAGTATATATTATTATAAATATTTATCATACTATCTACATAAAAATATTCAGTATATATAATATATTATATATTATATATTATATATATATATTATATACATTATATATATTCCCACTCAAACATAAATAATTCGTTTCTTCTGATTCCTCGGCAATGGTTACTGACATTTGAAAATTTGATTTGAGCACTTTCTTCTTGGTTATATATTTTCACCTTAAAAAAATTTATTTTTTTGAAAAAAATTTGTATAGCAAAAATCCTAACTCCGGCTCTCGGCTCCGCTCCGGCTTCGCGACTAAGGTTTCTGCACTATTTTAAAATTGTTCAACACGTCTTAAGAAAATTTAAAACATTTTTCAAATTAAAAAAACTCTTTTTCGAAAAAATTTCATACTCGGCTCCCGCTCCCACTCCGGATCCGGACCCGACTAAGGAATTTGCACTTTTTGAAAATATTCAAGCACGTCTCAGACAATATATTTTTACTCCTAAAAGTTATTTAATGAAAAAAATTCATACCAGGCTCCGGCTCCGCTCCGGCTTCGGCTCCGGCTTCGACTCAAGCTTCCGCCTTAGTCAATACCTCTACGGAAAATAAATTATTCACCCAAATTATTTATTTGAAAAAATTTTTCCATACTAGGATCAAGTTCCGACTCCAGGGCTTCAGCTCGACTCTCTTATCGCGAAAACTCTTTCTGTATTATTTTAAAATTGTTTCACCTTAATTCTTTTGACAATATATTTTTCACCTAAAAATATTTCTTGAAACAAATTCATACCCAGGATCCTTCGGTCTCCGGCTTCCGGCTCCGGCCCCAACATCGGGTTCGGCTCCGGATCCGCACTAATGTTTTGTACTGAATTGAAAATTGTTCAGTACATTCTTTTGACT
This sequence comes from Trachelipus rathkii, assembly GCA_015478945.1. Lineage (NCBI taxonomy): Eukaryota > Metazoa > Arthropoda > Malacostraca > Isopoda > Trachelipodidae > Trachelipus > Trachelipus rathkii. Next base: position 6,939 of record JABUQX010080188.1, read on the forward strand.
TATATAATATCTATCCTAAAAATTATATTTCTGAAAAAAAAATCATACCCAGGATTCGACTCCGGCTCCGTGCTCGGCTCCGCTCCGGCTCGACTCGACGTTGGCTTTGTCACTCATCTATATGTTTCTGTACTATTCAGATTGTCAGCACATCTTTCTTCCATTAAATTTTTACCTAAGAAATATTTCTTGATAATATGATAAATTCATACCAGGATCGGATCCGAATCGGCTCGGACTCACTTCGACTTCGGGCTTCGGCTTCGGCTCTTCGGCTCGGGATCCGACAAAGGTTCTGCAATATTTTGAGAAAATTGTTCAGTTAGCGTCTCTGGTCATTAGATTTATTTTACCTAAAAAAAATATCTTTTCGAAAAATTATTACCCAGGATCCGGCTAAGATCCGGCTCCAGATCCGGCTCTGCTTTCGTTCTCGGATTCGGACTTAGGTTTCTGCACTATTTGAAAATTGTTCGGCCCGTCTTCTGACAAAAATATAAACCTAAAATATATGAAAATTATTTCCCGAAAAAAAATTCATACTAAATAACTTCTGTTCCGGCTCCGGATCAACTAATGTTTCTACCACTATTTGAAAAATTGTTCAGCACGTCTTCTTCATTTAAATTTTTCACCTAAAAAATATGTCTTGAAAAATTCATACCCTGGATCCGGATCGGATTCGGATCCGGCTTCGACTCGACTTCGACTCGGAACTTTCGGCTTCCGGATCTCGACAAAGCGTTTCATGCACTATTTGAAAAGTCAGCACGTCTCTGGAAATAAATTTTTTACCTAAAAAATATTTTTTCGAAAAAAATTTCATACCCAGGATCCAGACTAAGGATCCGGCTCCATATCCGACTTCGGCTTCGGATCCGGATCCGACTAATGTATCTACACTATTTTGGAATAATTTGTTTCAGGAAGTTTCTGGCATAAATTTTTCCCCTAAAAAAATTTCTTGAAAAAAATTCTATCCGGATCCGGATCCGTATCCAGATCCGGATCCCGGACTAAGTTTCTGCACTTATTTGATAACTGTCAGGCCACGTCCTCTGGCTAATAAAATTTTCACTTAAAAAAAAATTTTTTTTTTAAAAAATTTAATACTTCGGCTCCGGCCCTGGCTCTCCGACTCCGTTCCACTCCGACGTCGCTTTGCGCTCGGATTTGACTTAAGGGTTCTGTACTATTTGGAAATTGTTCAGGACGCGTCTTCTTCCATTAAATTTTTCACCTAAAAATATTTTTATATAATGAATAAAACATCCGGATCCGACTAAGGTTTTGCCTACTATTTGAAAATGTTAAGCAGTCTCTTGACAATAATATTTTTACCTAAAAAAATATTTTTTTCGAAAAAAATTTATACCGAGGATCCGGCTAAGGATCGGCTTTAGATTTTCAACTCGGCTTCGGATCTAATGTTTTCTACACTATTTGAAAATTGTTCAGCACGTCTTCTGACAATAATTTTCACCTAAAAAAAAATATTTTCCCGAAAAAAATTCATAAGCAGGATCCGGCTCCGGATCCGGCTCCAGATCTCCGGCTCGGATACGGTTGGGATACGATCTTCGCTTCTCGGATCGACGTAATGTTTTTCTAACTATTTGAAAATTGTTCAGACCGTCCTTCTGGAGATAAATTTTCACCTAAAAAGATATTTCTTGAATAAAACTTATACCCAGGATCCGGATCTTTCCGGATCCGGATCCGGATTCGGCTGCGATATCGGCTTCGGATCCGACTAAGTTCTGCACTATTTTTGAAAATTTGTTCGCACGCCCCCCCTCTTCTGACAAGTAAATTTTTCACTAACAAAATATTTCCCGAAAGGAAAATCATACACAGGATCCGGCTCCGGATAAGGCTCCGAATACGACTCGACTTCGGCTCGGATCCGACTAATGTTTCTACACTATTTTGAACATTGCTCAGCACGGCTTCTTGAAATAAAGTGAACAACTCAAAAAAATTATTTTTGATGAAAATTCATACCCAGGAATCGGATCCTGCTCTGACTTCGGCTCCGGCTCCCTCTCCGGATCCGACAAGTTTCTGCAGTTTGAAAATTGTTTAGCACGTCTTCTGACAATAAATTTTCACCAAAAAAAATTCCCGAAAAAATTCAGTACTCAGGATCCGGTTAATGATCTTCGGCTGTGCTGGCCTCCGGATCCGACTAAGTTTCTGCACTATTGATAACTGTTCAGCAACTCTTCTGGCCAATAAATTTCTTTACCAACAAAAAAAATCTGTTAAAAAATTCATACTCTGGCTCCGGCCGGGCTCCGCTCCGGCTCGACACCGCTCTGACTATCGACTCCCTCTCGGATCCGTGCTCCGGATCGAACTAGGGATTTGATGCATGTTTAAAATTTCCTCTTACTTTTTATTTCTGAATTATCACCATATTTTTCGAAAGAAAATTTAAACCCAGGATCTGGCTCCGGCACCCACCAACACCAGCTTCGGCTCCGCTGAGGCTCCCGCTCCGGTTTCGACTCCCATTTATTTGAACTGAGTAAAATCCGAAGAATGGGTGGAGGTTGAGTATGATAATAAAAGTGCTTAATTTAATCAGCCTCTAATCCTCTTCTGATTAAACATTCAGATCACGATCCTACATTTCTCAACATAAGGAATTTGAAATGTTTTATTCGAACAAAAATATTTCAGATCTTAAAATCCATTTAAAATTTTATCAAAATAAGCACACTATATAAATTTTCTAAAAATCAGGGTAATATAAACAAAAAAATATTGCAGATTCAGATCTCGATTTCTAAACATAAGGAGGATTAATTACTCTTCTAATCTCATTCAATTGGTTCAGACCTTTTTATATTCAAACATTTTTTAATATTACTCAGTAGATGCCCTCTTACGCAATGACTAGTTTCATATATCTCGAGAATCTTCCGTTCATACCAAATTTTCACACAAACTGTCATCTTCAAGCATCTCCTGTACTTTGTAATTAAGTACGGAATATAATATAAATCCCAGTAACATTTATAGAATAGATAATCATAAATTAATGAAAGCAATAAAAAGAAAAATGCTTCCATAAATTAAAAAAAAAAATAACTGGATGCTTTTACATTACACAAGATAGAGCAAATACAAATTATGAAAAAAATATATATATCTAAATTAAATACATATATATAAATACAAATTGTATAAATTAATATTATAATAAAGTATATACAACATTATACTTAAAAATACATATATATAAACAAATTTAAAATATTGTAGACTAGATTTCGAATCATATACTCTATATAATAATAATAATATATATTATTATATTGTATTATTAAATACTATATATATATATATATAATATATATATATATATATATTTATAGTAATATACTAAATTATATATATATATATATATATATATATATATATATATAAAAATATATGCCAAAAAACGTTTTTTATGAAAAAAATAACTTTTTTTTCGTTTTTTATTAAAAACACATTTCAGGCAGTTTTTAGCTTCAATTAATTACTTTAAATTTAATTATACTTATGGAGTGATATTTAACATACAAAAATTATATGACGTGTATAAATATTTCAAAATTCTATCCCAAATCTCAAATGGAGAATAAAAATATTTGTTTTCAAAATGGATAAAATTATTTGAAAACAAAGTATGAAGATATAAATATATTTTTCAAAATTATATTTAGTAAAATATTTTAGAAAAAATTACCTGCTTATTCACCATGTTATCATATATTAATTATATTATATTCTTTCCATATATATAATATAATATATATATATTATATATATATAGTATATATATATATATACTGTTATATACATATATATATATATTATATATATTGACCCATAGTATTCCATGGTGCTAGATAAAAAGCTGTTTTCTCTTTTCATATTATTTACTAGTTATATGATACATAGCAATAATGAAGATTGTGAATGAGAAGAAGATACGAATATTGAAAATATTAAAAATTTAATAATGAAGTAAGCAAAAACGTTTATTTTGCATGAGACCGAAGGAATTTTAGTGCTAATACGTGAAAGAATTTATGTGTAACGTACAAACATAAATTCGTGTGGGTAAAATACCTTCCCATTTTTTTTCAAATATAGATTGTTGTGTTATATTTAACAAAATATTATCATAGCCTGAACTTAGAGGGCAGTAAACCTAACCAACCTATATGGATCGACATTGCAGTAAAAACTCAACCTACATTCCTTATATTGGATCGATCGATTTGCTCTCTCAGTTAATATTTCAATCTAATACTTAATGCATATACTTATGCCGTGCATTTTTCCTTGTCTCGGAATAATTTTTGCACTACAAAAAAATATCCAGAGACGTCGCTGAGTTGGGCGCTGCACGGTGATAGATGCTGTAATTAGTATACGATATTATTAAAATAATTACCGTTTTTTTTGTTTTTTTTTGTATTTTAAAAAATTTATTTTGATGTATTTATGAGAACTGAAATTTATTTTTAGTATCATATAATAAAATATTGAAAAAAAAAAACACTTCTTGCTCTTCCTTGAACTTTTAAGTATATATATTATATATTATATTATTATATATATAATATTTATATATATCTATTGTCATATATATATATACTATATATCAATATATAATATATGTATATATTATATATATATTATTATATATATATAGTATATATATATATATATATATAAGTATATATATAGTATTTATAATATATACATTATTATATATATATATATTGTATAGATCTCACTATTATATATATATATTTATACTATAATTTATATAATGTATATATATATTATATATATAAACTCACTTTTAAGTCTATATAATTGTATTAATATATACTATATATGATATATATATATATATATAAATATATATTGGTAAATATATTTTCCTTGAACTCATCCATATAATATATATATGTAGTATATATATATTTAGGTATAGTTATATATTCTATATCACCGCTCTACTACTATATATATATATAGTATATATATATATATATTGCAAACTAATGGAAAAGATCATACTCGAGAAAATCCAAACTATCTTCCACTCTCCTAATCATCAACACGGTTTAAAAAAATCGCACTCACCTCAACAGCCATGACTATTATTGACACAAAACATCGTAAACGGTCGTAAATAATTGATACCATCCCACACGTCCGAAAACAAAAGTCATAGCTACAGATATTATAAAAGCTTTACACAATCCTAAGACATATTGCTAAGTTCGAAGAAACTATAAAGTTGCATTCCATAACAATATACAAAAAAATGAGTTATCAATTTTTTTTATCTGGAGGCACAGCCACAGTATTCCAGCAAGCATTCATAACAACTGGAAAAAATGAGTAAAACCAATAAGAGAAATGGATTGTTCCAGGGAGTCATCATCCCTCTACTCCATTCCTATTCAACTCCCTTACAGCTGAAATCCTTACGTTATACTCCCAACTTAAAAATAATAACCTACGCAGATGATATAACTTTAACCATGCCAGGCCCCTCAGTACCCATTGCCACAACTCGTTCAGACTTACCTAAATCTTCTAGGAAACTTGGGTACTGCATCAATAGAAATGTCGGCCTGCTGAGAAATCATTCTATCACCTTAATCACCAAGACAGACACCAATCATCTCTCCATCCACATAAGTAATCACTCATAATAGAACAACTCAGACCATCAATTCGCACTAAAAAAACAAAAAATCCTAAATACTTCGGAATTAACTCTCCAAATTGCACGACACCCACTTCATCTTTACACCACTCATACACCAAAAACCATTCATTAAGGTACGGTAAGTAGAAAATCACATAAAATGTCGCTCGAAAACCTTTATCCATTCAACAACATTCAGCAATGAAACAACCACCCTGTCAACAACATTCAAACAATTCTCAATCACACTGTCAACTACATTCAAGCAATTTTCAACAGTCTGGTATCCTCGTAACCTCCCAATACTAATGGAAAAAAATACAAAAGAGAATTCAAAATTACCGCCCCACGTGCAATTACTGGCTACCTAAAAACCGCCCACATGCAACACCTGCTATGAAGAAAAAAAATATCTACCCTCCTGTCCTGGACTCGCATATCCGATATTTTGATTGGTACTTCATTCGCTACGCCAGGGACCTCCTCAATCTCCCGCACCTATGTCATAATCATAACTACCTTCAAGAGCACAGTATACATCGCTTAAGATCCCACACTATACATCATTTAAAATCCCTCCATCTTCCGCAGCCCTCTATACAGCGAACTCTTTTTTAAGAACAGTCTCCCCCTCCCCCAAATAAACATTCCTCTCTCTCAAAACATATTTCATACAGTATTTTACGCAGCAATACCTCAACAGACACGATCTGTCGGCCCAATCACCTTCATGAAAACTACCCAAACACGTGCCCGCTCAAAAGTATCCACTACACAAAGTAACTCCATAAAAAAGATGCAAATATCTCTTCTCTAGATTAAGATCTGGTGTAAGGGAGAGTGAAGAAGAAGTATTAAACAAAGGTTTTGACCCAAGACACCAGGGTCCATAAATAAATAAATAAATAAATATAATTATGTGTGTGTGAAGTGTCAGATGTAACCACCTATAAATTGTACCATAAGCCGCCGATGATATATATTATATATATATATATATATATATATATTGAGCAGTAGTCTAATCTATAAGTAAACTTTATTATCTCACTAGTATATATAGTGTATATATATATATTTATTAGTATTTATATTACCTATATTCATATTAATTTTCTATCAATATATTATATTATAATTATATATTATCATATATATATATATATATATATTATATATATATATATATATATTGAGCAGTACGTCTAACAGCCTTTTGCTCTAGTTATACCTTATTTCCGAAAAAGAAAATGGGAAAAATTTCTAAAACGTAGGCATTTTTGAAATTATTGCCAGGTGCCACTAGCATTCTAATTAAGGGGGAAGATTAATAAAAAGGAAATATTGAAGTTTTTTTTTATTATTATTATTATTCATAAATTTGGAAATTGGTAATTAAGTATTAATTATATAACGAAACAACAATGTGAACGAAAAGAACAAAAACACGAATATGATAAGTTGACAAGCAAAAACAAAATATTACTTTCATACGTTATATTTATTTAAAAATTATTATATTTCCATGGTATTTCACAGCGCCGCTGGTGTAGTGGTATCATGCAAGATTCCCATTCTTGTGACCCGGGTTCGATTCCCGGGCGGCGCAAGTCCTTTTTTTTAAAAAAATTTTTTAAACTTTTTGACTACTCTTTCCTCTTTTTAAAAACTAATTTTACTATATTTCATTACATTGATCCACCTTTTTAAATTATAATAAATGGTTAATGGTAGCTCCCTGCTTTACCTTTTTTAAGATTGCTAAATGAGTCTGTGGCTATTACCCCGCAATGTTCATGCTCTTAATATTCACCAACTATTATTATTATTATGAAACTTTGGAATGCTTTTCAGTACAGCTTCTCCTTAACCAATGATGATTACTGATATATTTATTATTATTATTATTATTATTTTATTATTATTATATTAATTATTATATTTTATTATTATTATTATTATTATATATTATAAATTATATTATTATATTATTATATTATTAATTATTATTATTTATTATTATTATTATTATTAATTATTATTATATTATTATAATTATGTATATTATTATAACTATTATTATTTTCTTTAATCCATCTATAATCACCTAAAGAATATTGAAGGTTTTCGTTATATGATTATTTATTATATTTTTATTATTATTATTAGATTATTTATTATTATTTATTATTATTAGTATTATATTATAATTATTATTATTAATATGATTACTTATTATTATTATTATATATATATTATTATTATATTATTATTATATATTATTTGATTAATTACTTATTATTATCTTATTATTTTATTATTATTATTTAATGATTAATTATTATTATTTCCGCATTTATCTAATTCGCCCTGAAAATATTTAAAATTTGTATGATAAATACATATGTTTAATAATTTTATTACTAGCCGAATATTTTCTCCAGTTTCAATGGATTTAAATTTCGTTTTATATTTTTAATATTATTATTTTCAAATAGTTCAAAACAGAGAAAAATAATATGACGACTTTTATGAAGTAATAAAATAAAAATTTATCTATTAAGCTTCTCTTATAAAACTAGATTGATTCTTTTTCCTTTGGCAGACATGACAAATGTCGGTCAAGGAATCCAATGAATTCCTTCCATAAACAAAGAACCCGGAGAGAGAGCAGAGAGAGAAGAGAGAGAGATGAAGAGGAGAGAGAGAGAGTAGAGAGGAAGAGAAGAGAAAGAGAGAAGAAGAGAAGAAGAGAGAGAGAGAGAGAGAGAAGAGATGAGTAGAGAGAGGAGAGAGAGAGAGGAGAGAGACAAAAAGGCAGATGAGAGGAGACGAGAGAGAGAGAGAGAATTTTACATCTTTTATTTAATAAAATGTTATAAAATGTTATTGTCATAAAATTCTTAATAAACTTCTTTTAATTTCATTATTATTATTATATTTACTTTATTATTTATTATTATTATTTCATTATTATTTATTATTATTATGATTATATTATTATATATTATTATTATTGATTATTATTATTATTATTATCTTATTATTTATTATCATTATTATTATTATCATTTTTTATCTATTATCATCTATTAATCTTTATCATTAATTTTAGACTTTTCAGGTTTACTATTGTTAGAATTATTTTCATTACTACTATTATTATTATTATTATTATTATTATTCATTATTCCATTATTATTATTATTATTCATTATTTTATTATTCATTAATTAATTATTATTATTATTATTATTATTATTATTAATATCGATCATTATTATTATTTTATCCATTACCATTATTAATAATATCATCATTATTATTATTATCATTATCATTATCTTCATCTATCATTATTATTTATTATTCATTATTATTATAATTATTATTATTATTATTATTGATTGTATTATTATTATTATTATTATTATTATGTTTGTTATTGTATTGATATTATTATTATTATTATTAATTATTTTATTATTATTATTATTATTATTCCAGTATTATTATTATTATATTATTATTATTATATTTATTATTATTATTTATTACTATTATACTATTATTATTATTATTAATATTTGATCATTATTATCATTATTATCATTATTTTCATTCATTATCATCTATTAATCGTATTATCTCTCCATCATTATCATCATTATCATCATAAATATAGTCATCATTATCATCTTCATCATTATCATCATCTATCATTATCATTATTATCGGATTATTATCATTATTATCATTATTATCATCATTATCATCGATAGATCATCATATCATCATATCATCATTATCAGCATCGATCCATCATCATCAATATTACATTCATCACCTTGATTATTTCATTATTATTATTATTATATTATTATTATTATATTATTATTGGATATTGATTATGATTGATATTTTATTATTATTATTATATCTATTATATTATTCATTCATTATTATTATTATTATTATTATATGCAATATTGAAAATGAATTGAGGTTTTAAATTACAAACCCTTACTAACATGATAACAAATCTTAATTTTATTCCAGAAATTAATTATTTTTTCATCTTTTGAAAAAAATACCAATAATTCAAATTTTTTTATTCTCTCTTTAGCCGTAGAATTGAAAGACTACACGGAATATATGTATTTAAGTTTTTTGATTGAAATATAAATTTTTTCAGGATTTTTTTTTTATTTACTATGTGATTATAAGTTAAGTTTTTGTGGTAATATTTCTATTTCCCTTTTATTCCTCATTCTATTATATATTTTTTAATATAATAACATAGAGCATTATATATATATATATATATATATATATATATATATATAATTATATATATATATATATAGTATACTATTAATATATATATATATATATATATACTATAATAATATATATATATATATAATATGTTTATTTAACATAAATTTATGATCCCAAAAATGAAAATAAAAAGTCGGTCTTTATGTTATGAAAGAATGTCGAGTCTTTACAATTTATGCGTTGTCTCATTGATGTAAAAATAGAAGCTCGCGATGAGATGTTAAAAAAGATAAAGTATAAATAAAGGTAAGCTATATAGTTAGATAGTTAGATGATAGATAGATAGATAATAGCTTAAATTTCATTAATAGGTAGATAGCATAGATAGATTAGATAGATAGATAGATAGATAGATAGGATAGATTAGATAGATAGATAGATAGATAGATAGATAGATATGTTAATAGAGGAGCTAGAGATTCGAAAATTTTCTGCAGAATGTTTTAGATAATGAAAATCATCAGAGTACTCACCATAGACTATTATCAGAAACTTTTAGAAAATTATATTCAAAATAAATAAATTGTATAATAGAAATATGGTAACTTAACCACAGTATCTATGAATAGGCTATATTATTGTATGTATATATAAAAATTAATATAGACGGAAGAAATTTAAAAAATATAATGTATATAAAAAAAATTAATAGTAGGAAGTTATAGGATAGATAAAGTATGATTTATCTAAGCACTAAGAATGTTTAGTAGTTTAGTTATAGTATATATGCTAAATGAAAAAATAGAGGATGGATTTTATTTAATTTGAAAATATAATATAGATGATATTAAAATACAAGAAGAGAAAAATGTTGCCAAATCTGAACAGTTTTAAAAAGAGCAAAAGTAATAATAGCAAAAATTGGTTGGTATAAGCATTTTTAATTATATATAATAAAGAATTTATCATTTTTATTTTAATGTTTTATTAATTAAACGATTTACATCCAAAATAAAGATTCTATTTATAGAGTAAAGATTTTATTATGAAATATTTATAAAGGAAATAAGAATAGAATGATAAATAATCGATAGGTGTATGACGAAAAACCAGAATATGACCATAAAGATATACGACTTTTTAGATTTAAGTTCGTTTATATTTGTAGCGCTTAAGGAATTTCTTATATATAAAAAAAACATTAGGGAAAGTTTTAGCATGTCTTTTTATAGTATGTTTGTTACAAGAATAGAAATAGAGTACTAGAAACCCTGGAAGAAATTACTTTCCTAAGAGTTAATAATCGGGATTTAGTGGTGAAAAATAAGGAAAGGATTTGAACCTTGACGGCGTGAAGCGATGGACAAGACCCCACCCACAACCCTCAGAAAGTAATATAGATTAGATATTTAAAACTCTTAAGGTATCAAAAAACTCAGTAGAGTAGATAGATTATGATAGATAGATAGATAGATAGATAGATAGATAGATAGATGATAGATGATAGATGATAGATGAATATTTCGTATCCATAGGACATTAAAAAAAAAAAACAATGTAAAACAATAATAAAACAATTAAAAAGCTAAAATACAATGTGTTCTAACTATTTACATTTTGCCCATACTTTTCGTTTGACGCAATCAATGGTAGAACCTTGCAGCTCCACGTCTCAATTTCCGCATCCCAATTAAATATTCTTTCTAAATTACGCTGTCAAAACATAAAGCATTTATTTTTTCAACGAAATAAATGTATATGTACATTTTTCCATATTACACAACCATAATGGTCTGAAGCAATCTTATTTTTCTTCTTTTTATTTATTTCATGCGTCCTTTTAACTTAAATACTTCTAAACATGTTGCGAAAGAGTTTGCGTCTAGTTAACACTGGACTTAAACACTAGTTCTTAAACTCTTCTGTGTCGTTCGTGGGGAGCGTCCCACTTTGCATTCTGAACGTTTCCTAAATATAAACAAATAAATAAGCGATAGTTATGCGAGGAGGACTGAATTAATGATCTTGCAGTTCTTATTGTGTATTATTATTTGATTATATATTTATTGATTATTTTATTATTATTATTCATTATTATTATTATTATTATATTTTTAGTATTATTATTATTATTATCTTATTATTGATTATTATTTAATTTATTTATTATTAGTTATTATTTTATAGGTTTATTATATTATTATTATTATATATTACTTATTCATTATTATTATTATTCATTATTATTATATTATTTATTATTATTATTGGATTATTATTTTATTATGATAATTATTATGGTAAATTGTATATTAAATATATATTATTAATATTATTAGTTAATATTATTATTAATATTTTAATATCTATTATTATTTTGCAAATATTATTTAATATTATATTATATATAATAGGTTATATTATATTATTACTTATTATTATATTATTATTATTATTATTATTTTATTATTTATTATTTTATTTTATTATTATTATTATTATTATTATTTGCACGCGCATTACATCCTAGCAATATTCACCGCTTCATGAATTATTTTTATTTAAGGACTATTCTAAAATAGAATAGAAACAACTGCTTTCTGAACTTACCTAATATTTTGCCTGGCCACTTCAGGCATCATCAGTGACGAGGACGAGTTGTCGACTAATTTTACATATGTTTATGTGACGATATATACTTTATTTATATGAATATAATAATACATATATATAACATATACTAGATATATAATTAATTAATTATAATATATATATATTATTATAAATATAATATTATTTATAGATAAGATTATAATTTAATATATATAATATATACATTTATATATTATTATATATATAATATATATATTATATATATATATATATATTATGTTTATAAATATTATACATAATATATATATAATTAATAAAAATTTTTAAATTCTGTTTTAGTTAGGTGCTTTTTTATTTGTACATAGTATATATATATTGCTAATTACTTTTAATAATATTAAAAACAATAGATTATATATGCATCTTTAATCAATCGTTTTAATATATATGTATTTTTACTTACAACTTAGACACACTTCTCATAGTACAAGTATTTAGATATATATAATTATTATTATATATAACTATATATTTATTACATTTTTAAATATATATATTTATATATATAATATGATACTAATATGTCACTAGTATTTATAAATATTTATCTATTGATACCTATTTTACTATCACATATATAACTCAGCATATAAATATAAAATACTTAAATAATAAATAATTAATATAGTTATAGATCATGTATATTTTTATCTTATTTTATTCTCTATAAATAAATTTTATTCGCTATACCATTTATTAACAAACTTTAGTCACTTTGTTATATAATATATAGTAACGCTTGTTGGTCCTCGTTTACATAACTGACAATGGAAGCGAGAAAATTGGTGAAGTTTTAAAACTTGGTCTTCTTCATCGCCTCATTGAGGATCTTCGGAACACAAACGACAAGAAAACGGTCACTCCCGCCATCAGAGCTCTCGGCAACATTATGACAGGAACTGATAAACAAGTAATAATAATAATAATAATAATAATAATAATAATAATAAGTAAATTATTTATATAATGTATAATAACTAAAGAAATCAGAATACAAATGAAATATATGGAAATAAATAAATTTATAATCTAAGCCAATTAATTAATATATTACTTATTAAAAAAAATTATAAAGAATATAAAATATAAGTTAATACATAATAATAATAATAATAATAATAATAATAATAATTATTATTATTATTTAATTAATTATTTTTTAGTTTTCTCTTCATGAAATATTTATTATGTTTTGTTTCTTATATTTTGCGTTGAAAAGAAGACTTTACTGATTCTTCTTTCTTTTTATCTTGTGCGCTAAATTATTATTATATTTATATAATTAAATAGAAACATGTTGCTGACTCCCTCTCAGATCTCAACTCAGGGCTGCTGCGGAGCACTCTAAGATCATCTACTCAGTGCTGCTGCGGATAGATTATAAGTCATCAGGCACTCTAAGATCATCTACTCAGTGCTGCTGCCGGAGCCCTCTAAAGATCATCTTACTTGCGAGAGACTTCTTGCGATCGAGGCCCTCTAAAATTCATCTACTCAGTGCTGCTGCGGAGCGCCTCTAAGATCATCTACTCAGTGCTGCTGCAGAGTCCTCTAAGATCATCTACTCAGGGCTGCTGCGGAGGCCTCTAAGATCTTCTATCTCAGGGCTGCTGCCAGAGCCCTCTAAGAGCCATCTACATCAGGTGCAACTGCCTTGCCTGTTTGCTCGCCTTTTTTTGCTTCGTCCAACCCTGCTGCCGGAGTCCTCTAGTATCATTTCTCCCAACAGCGAGGACTGCCTGGCCTGTTCACAGATTAGGTCCTTACAAAGAGTTTTTGTTATTTTCTTTTGATTCGGCTGCTGTCGGTGAAGCCCTCTCTTAATGAGTATTGCGTGCGATTGAGGCGCTGCAGCGACCGGGCCACCAAGCCGGCGGCAGGGTCGCACGACGTCATGGCGCGACGCTCGGCGGGAGCTGGAGAATTAGTATACCGATGTAAGAGGGCATTACAGGCCATCTTTATTACAAGTGTGAAATTGATATATACCACTGATTCTATTCTCCTTAGTCCCACTATGTTTCTTTCAGAAAACATCAGAGAAGAAAGTTTTCAATGGCTTATAAGTAACATCTAAGATCTTATTTCTTTACCGTGAGATTTTGGACTTTGATTGTAATTATGAAATTATTTTCACTCTAACTGATATTTTGCATATTTGAATCTATCGTAGTGGTGCGGGGGGGGTTTGCGATCCGGAAAAAGAAAGTCCAAGCGTATATATAAATATATATCTATATATATTATATGTATGATCATTATATATATATATATATATAATATATATATATATGATATATAATATATATATATGATATATATGATATATATATTTATATATATATATTATATTTACTAATATATATAATATATACTATATATATATATATATATATATATATAATTTTATATATATATACTATACTATATATTATATATACTATTATATATATATATATATAGTATATATATATATATCTATATAAGTATACAGATTATATATTATATATTATATATATATATACTATTATATATTATATATAGTAGTAATTTACAAAGTGAATAGTGTAATGGATAGTATATAGGGAGGGGGGGGGGTATTAGTATATATATATTATACTATACTTATATTCTATACTTAGGGTATCACTATCATATAATATATATATATATATATATAGATATTATCATATATTAGTATATATATACTATATTTATATATATATATATATAGTATATACTATATATTATTATATATAAATATAATATATATATATACATACTATATATATATACTATATACTTATATATATATATAATATACTATATCATATATACTAAACGTTATACTACTAATCATATATAAATACTATATATATATATATTAGATTTAACGTTAGTTATAAAATTTTAATTTGCTACTTCCAAACATTATATTTTATTTTAAAGTAACATTTTTTATTTTACTTCATCATTAAAAATAAAAATTAGTCTAGAAACTCGTCTCTGATGATCCCTGAAGTGGCCAGGCGAAATGCCCGGCGAAATATTAGATTTAAAGTTCAGAAAGCAGTTGTTCTTCTCTACTAGATAGTCCTTTAAAAAAAATCAATCATGTAAGCGGGTTGATACTTGTAGGATAATTGAAAAGAGCGTTGCAAATCTCACTTAAAATTAGAAGCTGATTATAAAATTTCTATTTATTATTATTATTGATTCATTATTATTATTTATGTATTATTATTATTATTAAATTATATTTTATTATTATATTATTACTATATTGATTATTATTATTATATTATTATTATTATTATATATATTATTATATTTATGTTTTTTGTGTAGTGTTGTTTTTGTTGTTTATTGTGTTGTTTGTTGTTGTTGTTTGTTGTTGTCTGTTGTCTGTTGTGTTTGTTGTTGTGTGTTGTTTGTTGTTATTGTTGTGTTTTTTGTTGTTTTTTTTTGGTTGTTATTATTATTGATTAATTAATAGTGTTTTGGATTTATTATATTATTTAATATTTATTATTATTATTATTATTATTATTATTATTATTATTATTATTATTATCTATTATTATTATCATTATTAAATTAAAAATATCTTTCTTACATAACATTTACACGTTATTAAATTTTAAATTAAATCTAATTAATATTTTTTAAAACAAAGTAAAACATAATCTAATAATAGTAATTGAATAATTAAGTAAAAAAAATATTTTTTATTCAAATTCCCCCCAAGAGCTATTTGCATTTCTAAATATAATCATTCCCTTACCAACATAAATTTACTTCAGAAGCTAAAAGGTTATTTCTTCGAGTTAGCTTGTAATAAATTGTTTCATCTTAAGTATATAGGAGGGAATATCTGAAGGCCGAAAATAAATCTAAAAAGACCTACAGAGCAATTACATTAGAAATAATGTTGGTTAAGGGAATACTGCTCGAGCATTTCCTTGAAAATCATTTCTTAATTAAGGAAAGAAATTCAAGTATTTTCTTGAATTTTTTTCAAAGAGGAAAACTCAGTAATTGGTGAAAAATAATCTCTTAAATCTAATTTTTAAAAGTTTTTTCAAGATTTTTAGTTTTATTTCTTAATTCCATTTAGGTTTTAATAGGTTTTGGAAAATTTTCGCAATTTCTATTATTGAAAATTAAATTTATTGCTATTAAGATTTTTAGTGTTAAAGTTTTCTTCTTCTTTTTCTTTTTCTTTTTCTTCTTCTTTTTCTTCTTCTTTTTCTTCATCTTCTTCTTCATCTTCTTCTTCTTCTTCTTCTTCTTCTTCTTCTTCTTCTTCTTCTTCTCTTTTTCTTCTTCTTCTTCTTCTTCTTCTTCTTTCTTCTTCTTTCTTCTTTCTTCTTCTTCTTCTTCTAGATCTTCTTCTTCTTCTTCTTCTTCTTCTTTTCTTCTTTTTCTTCTTCTTCTTTTTCGCTTTATTAAACATT
Organism: Trachelipus rathkii; assembly: GCA_015478945.1. Classification (NCBI taxonomy): domain Eukaryota; kingdom Metazoa; phylum Arthropoda; class Malacostraca; order Isopoda; family Trachelipodidae; genus Trachelipus; species Trachelipus rathkii. The sequence continues at coordinate 24,078 of JABUQX010080188.1, forward strand.
AGTATCTGTAAATCTGTTTTTGATATGGCAAAATCAAACAGAACTATTGAAATCGTTTGGTAAATGTTAAAAATACATCTTAAAAAAAAATTAGGGTACCAAACTTATAATAGCTTTGTTGTTCACCGCTTTTGAACATATTCATTCTAAGACGGTGATCTATTTGATCACACGGAGCAGGAGAAAATATCCATTAGTAGTAATACTAATACTGATATTGATGGTATTGATAATAGTAGTAATAATAATATTAATAATTGTAATTATGGGGATATTGAATGAATAATAATAATAATAATAATATAATAATAATAATAATAATAATAATAATAATAATAATAATAATAATAATAATAATAATAATAATAATAATAATAATAATAATAATAATAATAATAATAATAATAATAATAATATTTGATGTTCCCCGCTTAGAACCCATCCGTTCTCTGAGATGATCTCTTCGATCACACTGAGTAAGAGTAATACAAAAATAAAATTTAACTAATTTGTAACACATTGATACTTGCTGCTTAGAAACATCTGTCCTAAGTGAGAAAACTCATATGTCACATTAAATAAGTTAAATAATATACTAGCGCTAAAAAATGTATCAACTATGATGTTAAAAATACAAAAACACATTAAATAAACAAAATACTTAACAGACTATGAGGATTGCTGCTTAGAAACAGATTTGTTCTATTTGAACAAACTCATACGTTACATTAAATAAGTAAAATAATATAATGGGCAAAAATTCTTATAATTCATACAACAAAATGGAATAAACTAATTTTTCAGTAAAGGTCTTAATAATAGCATCAAATGATTATATATATTATATGATATATATATATATTATACTATATTATATATTTATATAGATTTAGGTAGATGATCGGTACACCAGTGTAGTTTTCTACTACTTCGCAGAGAACATTATTAAATTTATATAGTTTTTCCCCTTGAACGCTATGGCAAAGCTTTGTATACAAAAAATTTTATACTTACACCAATATGTGTAATCCTGTTCTAATTATACATATCTTGAAGTTTCGTATTAATTGGAAATATATAAATAAGTTTATTTAGCCATTATTATGGATTATACAAATAAAAACGGGGAAAAAAGGAGATAGAAAAGAAGATATATGAAATTTTACTATTCCTCCTGATTATGATTCAAATTTTACAATTAAAATAGGTATATATCTAGACATTTTTTTTATTTATATAATTTGTTGTTTATTGACGGTTTGGCCACTGTTCACAGTTCAACTTCTTGACTTCTTCCTTACGAAAAAAAATTATTACACTTCAGGCATTTTCTCTTAGGTATATACAAAAAATCACAACTATTTTTATATTTTTCTTTTTGTTTTCAATTTTGTATGTGCAAAAGGGATGTTAAAGGTCAGCAGTATGTTCATGCAATATAAAAACATTGGCATTTTCATATAAAACTTATTTAATTTTATGGGAAAAAATAAGTTCAAATTTGGCGAATAAATTGACTTAAATATCATTAGTAAATATTTATGTTTTTTAATTATTAAGTTATTTTCATAAAAATATTGTCATCATATCAAGTATTTCAGTGAAATCCGCTTGCAAAATTTTTTGTAGTTCATCGAAATTCACTGCTAAAAATTGCTGATTAAAAATGTTAAAATACGACTCATAAGTTGGGAAGAAATTTAGCACAAAATACTAACACCTTTTTGCATATGTTCATCAAAACAAATATTGTCGAAAAATCTTTCCTCTTTCGAATGGTCATATTTATCTCACTAAAAATAAATTAGTTGTTACTAAAACTCAAAGTTTTAACTAAATTTGTTCATAAATAATTTATAGCGGCAAGACGATGACGATTGAGAAAAATATGCCGCTTTTGCTGATGACGATTAATTGATCCCATCACTAATAATATATATATATTAGGATGGGCCGGATACGGTATCCGGCTGGAAGTTAACGATATCTGGATAGCGGATATTCAGGATATGTAGATTAGACGGATTAGACGGATACGGATATCGGCATCTGTTATATATAGCGATGGCGTATATTATGACTATAAATAAAAATAAATATATTTTTAGCCCAACTGTCTCCTATACAAGTTTTATTTAGATTACTTTTAATTCTAGAGTAGTATTTTATTTTTTTAAAAAATATTATAATTAGTGTATTAAATGTCCTTAAATAGAATTTCACAATTATGAAAATAGCGAGTTTAAATTGAAAAGTTATGAACAATTTAATTATATTATGTTTTTCTGATGCTATACATTGGTATGTTAGCTTTAAAACTGGTCATACTAAATTTTGTTCAACATGTATATGGTTAAATTACGTGGCTTAATATTGACAAAAAACAGATTTTATTTACCCCAATAATAAATTAATGAGGGGTGAATTGGCCTAACCATTGTTATCTTATTTTAGTAGCCTATTATTTATTGAATTTTAATACGAGTATAGTTAATTTAAATATATACGTTACTTTATTAGTAAAATTAATAATAAATGAAATTTATAATGGATAAAAAAATATGAATTCACAAAAAGTGTCAAATTTGTCCAACGAATGGTGGAGTTGAATTGGTACCACACATATTCTATTTCTTATTGTATTTATCATTATGGAAATTTTAAGTATCTCTTACTTAATAATATTTAAATATATAAATACATTATACGATTTAAGTAAAAAATTAAATATTAAATTAATTTATAATAAAAGAGGAAAGAATTCTTACGCTATTCACCCCACAATGGTTGTCCGATTCACCCCTTCAAATTGATTTAAATATTCTTTATTAAACTTTAAAATAAATTGTTATTAGAATTACATTATTATTTTTTAGTGTGCTTATGACCGACTATTAGGCCTGAGGATTTTCAGGAAAAAAAAAATCTCAAAAGTGTATTAGGAAGTGGGAGACAAGTATACCTAAAGTGGCTCTAACGTCACCCCGACCCGACGCTATATACCGGGTGAATTAAATATATTTTTTTTATATTTATTATTAATTATTAAAATTAGTTTTTAAATTTTAATAATATATTACAAATTTAAGTATAACATTTTTTTGCATTAAAAATTATAATTAATTATAATATATATGGGCCATCTCCAATTATGCCCCCTGTATCTAAAAAAAAAAACTCACTATTAATATACTTATTACTTATTATTTTATCTCACTTTTATTTTATTATCTTCATGATTTATTATTATTATTTTTTTTCTCATTATATTTATTTCTTCTTTTTTTTCTCTCCAATTACAATGTGCGTGATTTTCAAAATGTTTCTAGTTCTTATACGTAGCTCATATCATAGTTTTGTACATTACATTGGGCTCTATCGACGCTTGACCTATATATTATATAATATTAATATATATATATATATAATATTATATATATTATATATTATATATTTTATAGATATATATATAATATATATATTATTATAATATATATATATACTATATATCTAGAGGTGGAAGTTCGCAATTTAAGTCTCCGACAATTCTGCAATTGCGGTAACAAATATAAATTGACAGGAATTGCAATTGATGGATAATTTGAAAAATGTTGTGAATTGCACGTTTAGCGGAATGCTATATATCATTCCCAGTTAGAGACTACAAAAAAAAATGTAGTTTCAGTGGAATGTCAAAATTTATAGTCCACAATTTTTTACACACGTTGGCCATCTGTGTACGTTTGATAGCAACACCGAAAAATCGTTTTTTTTTTTTTGTTCTTTTTTTTTTTTTCTTATTCAAGGATCATGTTTAGATGTTTCTTTATTTTGAATTGTAAAAATTTATCAATTTAGAAATGTATATTGAGTAGGTTACTTATTATCGACCTTTCTCATAAGTATCGTAATATTAGTTATCGGTATTGTCTATAAATATTTTATAATCGATATTGACACTTATTCGTAGTTACCACTTTTTCTTAATGCAGCGTATATTTATTTCACAGTTTGCTTTTTAACAATCAAATTCCTGAACATTCTCTGATTTTATTCATTAATTTTTATCACTGAACGCGTGTGTACAGTGAGAAAAATATTGTGTTATTTTTTTTTATAATTTCTAGAGATGTGCGTATGTTACTGGTAATAATAATACAATGCTTAAACACTTTAAAATAAGCATAAGCAGTGGTATTTACTATTTAGTAATTACAATACTTAAGTGAGAATAAAATTATGGTGTTAAAAATTGCATTCATGTATCTTAGTAGCTTAATTCCATTATAAATTTATATTTTTTCACATATCAATCAACTTTTAATTGTATTTATCATTATGTTTACAAAAAGAAAACGAATGTATGCTTAATTATGAACGTTTCAGACGAAATTTCAGAAAATTGTATCTGTACAGTCAACTAATGATGAATTAAAATTAATTTATAACCTTCACAAGGCTGCAAAATTAAACGTGTTATTTTTATATATAATATATATATCATATATGTATATTATATATATTATATTTATATTATATATTAATTTATATTTTAATATATTTATATTATATATATATATATATATATAATAATATATTTATATATATTATAATATATAATTAATTTTCAAAATTATTTGTGAATATATTTCCCTTAACGAGAAACCTATAGAAAATTATCCGGTTATCCGGTAGCCGTGATAACCGGATAGTTCTAAAAAACTTGAGATCCGATAGTTGCGGTATATCCGGCCCATCCCTAACTATATATATATATATTATTATATATATAATACATTATATATTATATATATATAATTATATATTATAAAATATATATTATTTATATATATATATTTATATTATAAATAGAGCAGTTGTATGTCCCATGCATAAGTGTAAATTCGAGATATTATATACTATACTCATATATTATGAGGGTCTTAGTTGTATTTTTTTGAGTTTTTTAAAAAAAATTAAAAAATAATTTAAAAACATTTCAATTAATTATATTTAGTTTTCAGGGTCTATGATTTTTACAAATATTTATTTTTGATATTTTTGATTTTTTATTAGAAAATTACCTCTCTCTTTTTTGATAAATTAGGTAACATAATTCTTAAATATACCTAAATTTTAATATAAGTTATTAAATATAATTTTATATAATATAGTTTAATTTAATTAGATTATTTATTATTTCGTATATCATATAGCTATATATTGGCGGCGTATACATAGGGTGGGGTAGGTACTCTACCCATATTTTTGAGTCTTTTTCAATAGAATAATTAAATTGTTATTAACTAATTTATTAAATTTTAATGAGTTAAAAATAATAATTTATATAATTTAAAGAATCCTCACTAGAATAACATCATAATATCAATAGTTATTATTTTATAAAGTTTGCGTAATATTTTTATATCTTATATAATAATATATAGAAAGGCCTGCATCATACTTAGTCTTGTCGAGCAAAAATTTAGTTACAAATTTCATTGAATGAAATGTACGAATTAAATGGAAAATGTGAAACAATTTTGAATCTCTCTCTCTCTCTCTCTCTCTCTTTCTCTCTCTCTCTCTCTTATCTTCCTCTCTCTATCTTCTTTCGCTCTCTCTCTCTCTCTCTCTCTCTCTCCTCTCTCTCTCATCTCTCCCTTCCTCCCTCTTTTCTTGCTCTCTACAACTCTCTCTCTCTCTCTCTCTCTCTCTCTCTCTCTCTCTCTCTCTCTCTCTCTCTCTCTCTCTCCTCTCTCTCTCTCTCTCTCTCTCTCTCTCTCTCTCTCTCCTCTCTCTCTCTCTCTCTCTCTCTCTCTCTCTCTCTCTTTTCTCTCTCTCTCTCTCTCTTCTTCTCTTCTCCTCTCTCTCTCCCGTTCTCTCTCTCGTCTCTCTCTCCTCTCTTCTCCTCTCTCTTCTCTTATCTCTCTCTTCTCTCTCTCTCTCTCTCTCTCTATCTCTCTCTCTCTTCTCTCTCTTCTTCTCTCTCTCTCTCTCTCTGTGCTTCTCTCTCTCTCTCTCCTCTCTCTCTCTATTCTCTCTCTCATACTCTACATCTCTCCTCTCACTCTTATATCACATCATCCTGAATACTGCATAAGAGAAAGATATACCTTCCCTCGGTTATCTACTTTCGTCTCTTTCTCTCTCTCTCTCTCCCTCCTCTACTCTCTCTTAACTCTTCTCTCTCTCTTACCTCTCTCTCTCTCTTCTCTTCCTCTCTTCTCTCTCTTCTCTCTCTCTCTCTTCCCTTCGTCTTTCTGTCAAACATTTAGCGCCATATTATATTTGTGTTGACTCCATTACCGATTCCCACCGGTCTGCAATTGATACATATAAATATATACATTAATAAACAGAATTATACATTACTGGTTGATTTAGGCTCTTAGTAACCAATCAAACACGTTGATATTATAAACTATAATATAGGTAACGCCGTGTTTTAGCTTTTTAGCTACTTAGCTTTTTAGTTTTAGCTACTGACCGGTGAAGCGACAATGGAGTTAACAGTACATAGGTGGGGTAGGGTTAACGGGTTAATGTACAGTACAAGTACGATTAAATAGTTACGGTCAATTACCAAGGTAAGCTAACGTGCATTTGAAATTAATAGTATAAATAGAAGGAAAAGTGCCGCTCGTTTGAATTCATTAAAAGACAGATACAAATGATAATTGATTTTGCAGTCACTTCAAACGATTCCCTTAATTAATTTACTTTACAACGCTGAATATTTTTCTCAGAAAAAATATATTAAGGCAAAATATAATTATCGTATCTTTGTACAAAATATTTACCCCACGTAAATAATAAAGCTTGAAATCATCGTACATCTGTCAACAGAAGATGGACTTAAAAAGTTGAAAGTGTTAACTTTTAAACTAGCGAAAAAATATCATCAGATGATCAGACGGTTCAAGCTATGAGAAAAAAGCAACAAACTTTAATGATGAGTTGGGAAAACCAGGAACGCACAATTTAAACTTACGCTCAACTTTAAAAATTAATACTATTATCTATCATATCAAATGCAAAATGTTCTTAAAAAGTCTCTTTTATCTCATACATAGATGAAAAAAATGCAAAATGTTCTTAAAAAGTCTCTTTTATCTCATACATAGATGAAAAACTTTTCAAATTAAACATTGAATAAAACTCATTATATCCAACAGTTCTACAGTGTCATGTAATAATAATAATAATAATAATAATAATAATAATAATAATAATAATAATAATAATAATAATAATAATAATAATAATAATAATAATAATAATAATAATTATATAATAATAATACTAATACTAATAATAATAATTATATAATAATAATAATAATAATAATAATAATAATAATAATAATAATAATAATAATAATAATAATAATAATAATAATAATAATAATAATAATAATTCTACAGTTTCAAGTAATAATAATAATAATAATAATAATAATAATAATAATAATAATAATAATAATAATAATAATAATAATAATAATAATAATAATAATATGAAATTTGACTATTATAAGCTGGCAAGATCTCGAATAGCAGCGAATACCTCTCGCTACACGAATGCAATAAATCGCAAAAGAATAAAAGTCTCTCTCGCAAGCGATCCTCTTCCCTCCTAAAAATTGATCGTACGTAAATGTTCGATAAATTTTATATTTTACGTATATTGGCTTAACTTTTATATTGTAAAATAAACCACTTTCTATAAATTGGCAAACGGCTCTCATAAATCTATAAATGGGAGTCTTTAACAAAAGGTCAATACGATTCTTCGTTCAAATTTTTTTTTTTTTTTTTTTTGAAGCATTATCTGGAATTGGCTTCTATCATAACAAAAACATTAAAAAATAAAAATAAAACACGAATAATATGAAATAATAATAATAATAATAATAATAATAATAATAATAATAATAATAATAATAATAATAATAATAATAATAATAATAATAATAATAATAATGATAATGATAATAATAATAATAATAATATAAATAATAATTATATAAATAACAATGTAAATAATAATATAAATAAATAAAATAATAATATAAATAATAATATAAATAATAATATAAATAATAATAATAATAATAATAATAATAATAATAATAATAATAATAATAATAATAATAATAATAATAATAATAAATAATAACAAATAATAATAATAATAATAATAATAATAATAATAATAATAATAATAATAATAATAATAATAATAATAATAATAATAATAATAATAATAATAATAATAATAATAATAATATCACATTACATATATTAATCAATTTCAACATAAAGAAAAAGAAAAAGAAAAATGAAAACGAATTGTTAATAAGGCAAAGAGATTCTTTCTTTCCTTAGCTATTATTATATTATCATGAGATGAATTTCTCC
>JABUQX010080188.1:42500-50000 GCA_015478945.1 Trachelipus rathkii
GAGTTTGACATTAAATTTGACTATTTTTATTCATAATTTCCTTTCGGTGGCAATATTTTTTTTTCTTTCTATTTTAAACATTATTAAAATCATATTGATTAATAAAACAAACATTCTACTTCTCATAATTTTAATGTTTTTTCAGGACCTGTTAGTTTAATTTTTTATTTAAAGGAACTGCTTGATCACTTATCAGTCGTCATATATATATATATATATATATATATATATATATATATATATATATATATATATATATCTTATATATATATATATAGCAACATATAATATATATAACTTATAACTTATATATATATATAACATATATATATATATAATTCTGTTATCCAGAACCAACTGTCTCAGTTTTATAATATCGACTACTGAATGAAGGAAGTAATTAGTGCTTGTTCTTCATAGATAAGTAAATTTTTTTTATCAATAATTTAAATATTTTATTTTTTAAACATATTACAAATATTTATTTTAAAATTCTTATTATGGTTATAATTAATATAAATACCTTTTCAAATTGAAAATTAAACATTTTTTCGGAAACTGCCTTATTTATGTAAAGATGAACCTCATTTTTGTATATATATATATATAAATATATATATATATATATATATATATATATATATATATATATATATATATATATATATATATATATATATATATATATATATATATATATATATATATATATATATATATATATATATATATATATAACAGCAAAAGAACAAAGGGTATGTGTTACAATTAAGAGAACCTGAGACGCTTAAGTAATGGTACTACTACTAAGACTGACGTGTGCTGTCTGCATAACTGTTTAATATTTTCATGAACAAGCAAAGGACCTTAAATTTATTACCTGAATGGATTTGTAAAATCAATGTTACAGTTTTTGCCGATGACACATACCTTGTGTCAGCAGTAAACTCTAACAAAAGTACCGCAATATTTAGTGAATGAAATTGAAAGATTACTTCAAAAAGAAGGGATCAAAAAGTAACTCGTAAAGTAACTCTCGAAAAGTAACTCTCGAAAAGTAACCCTCGAAAAGTAACTCTCTAGTAAGAGTAAACTAACAAGATAAGGAACCAACGAAGTTAAACTGAAAAGGAAGGAAAGTATAGAGTTAGGGGCAAAACTTAGAAAAAAAACACAGTTCCTTTATATCTGTGGAGAGAATATATTTAATCACATGCTTGGGGCAAGTAGAACATTTAGTAGCCTTGATAAAATCTGAAATAAGAGATAATTTAAGTACAGAAGTAAAACTGAATTTTTATATGTATTTTTGTACCAATTGTTAATTATCTTTGATAAATATGGGCAATTAAAAGACATATGAAAAAATAATTGAGGTTTGGTAACGAAAAGTTTGAGAGGCACTTGTGCGTTGAAGAGAAAGTGGAAGGGTTAGAAATATAAAGAACAGAGAATTGTGACAATAGAAGCAATGTTCTTGTGAAAAGATCGCAAAATGTGAGACACTGAGATGGCATGGAAACTTACTTGGGATGATTAAAAAAGTGAGAGTAACTAAGATGGTCCTTATAAGTCAGAGGTACAAGATAATAGAAGGGTTAAAGCCAATTGAAGATTGCTTGATTGAGGGAGACCTTTAATAAGCAAGAGGGATAAACATACATTTTTGTAATAGGAAGAGGCAGACATAACATAATATCAAAATGGAAAGAATGGTTTTAAAGCACAAGCTTATATAATAATATATGTTATTGAATACTGAAGAACCCTGCTGAACTAATTCAATTAATTAAATTAGTCAGTAGATACAACTAAGAACATCCTGATTTTCCTTTGTACCATCACTCCGGATTGCTATTTTCGAGAAAGAGGGGGGGGAGGGGGGGATACTTGAAATCAAACTCGGGAAATGACTTTGCCTTAGGGGTTTGATTCATAAGTCGTTCCCAGGTACAATAAGCACGGGTATATTGTACTTTAGAGTTCCTCGTAGGTATAAAAGAGTTTAAACTAATAAAATAATTCAAAATTTCAAAAATTCATTAAAAACGAAATAGCTCAGCTTGATGATAATAATAATAATAATAATAATAATAATAATAATAATAATAATAATAATAATAATAATAATAATAATAATAATAAAAGAAAGGTAATGATAATGATAATGATGATGATAAAAATAATAATAATAATAATAATAATAATAATAATAATAATAATAATAATAATAATAATAATAATAATAATAATGATAATGATAATAATAATATGTCCTGATGCATGAAAATATATTTTACACACCTACCATATATATATATATATATATATCTTCTATATATATATATACTTATATATATATATATATATATATATGTAGAAACACTTAAAGGAAAATTCGCGGGAAATAAAATGTAAATTGCTCATATGATTCTTGCGTCTGTGCTAAGAAAAGCTGTTAAACTTCCTTTGCTAAAGCCATTAGAAAAGAACATCAAGGCAAAGGCAAAACTTTTATAAATTTAATAAAAAAAATACACAATGAAATGAGAGAGAGAGATTTTTTTTTTTTTGAGAGAGAGAGAGAGAAGAAGAAGAAGAGAGAAGAAAAAATAATAAAAATAAAAAAGCTTAAAAAAAAAAAAAAAAAAAAACAATAAAAAAACAAAAAATGAAAAAAACGGATTATTCACTCTATCGAAATGACAAAAAGTGAACGTATATTTTGCTACTAAAAAGGGGCTAATGTGGGTAGCAGTAGTTTTAGGTTCTTTGAGCCTCTGTAAAAATGCATAGATTTTATACTTCATAAAAATGACTAAAAGTGATTCACAAACGATTTATTTCAATAATAATAATAATAATAATAATAATAATAATAATAATAATAATAATAATAATAATAATAATAATAATAACAATAATAATAATAATAATAATAATAATAATAATAATAATAATAATAATAATAATAATAATAATTCTTTCATCTATATAAGGTAAAATAATACAAATTTTCAAAAATAAAGTAATTTAAATATATATATATATATATATATATATATATATATATATATATATATATATATATATATATATATATATATATATATATATATATATATATATATATAATGCAATATTTAATAGTTCGTTGCTTCCTTTTGCAATGGTAAAACAATTCCAACAATTATAACATGGAAATATTAATGCCAAGAGGATTTAAAAAACAATAGTTTATCATTTTATTTAAATAAAAGAGTATTTCTATCATTCCAAGCTCAATATTATACTACATAGTAATACAAATGATTTTATAATATATATATATATATATATATATATATATATATATATATATATATATATATATCTATATATATATATATATATATATATATATATATATATATATATATATATATATATACTCGTATATATTAAGATAAAATGTTGGCACGAAAAACAGCGTTTGAGGAACCCCTGTGGATGAAGGTCATGAAAGGAGATCTCCTTCTGCAAAGTATACTGAGAGAGAGAGAGAGAGAGAGATTAAAAACTGAAAGAAAAAAATTGTAGATAAGAAAGGAAATGCGTGCTGTCTTCAGAGATCGTAAATAGAAGTGAAAATACAACAAGGCAATATTATGGATCTTTAAAGAACTTAAAATTTACTTATTTATTACATACACCAAAGGTAATTATATTTTTTTATTTTCATATATTTTCCATAGCAGTTTCGTTCAAATTTACAACATTTGTATCTCTCACAGGATATCTCTCATATATATATATAATATAATAATATATATATATATATATATATAACTATATAACATATATATATATATATATATATATATATATATATATATATATATATATATAAATTATATATATATTTAAAATATATATATATATATATATATATATATGTATATATATATATATACTATATATATAACTTAATATATAACTATATATATATATATATAAATTATATATATATTTAAATTATATATATATATATATACTATATATATATATATATAATATATATATATATATATATATATATATATATATATATATATATATATATATATATATATATATATATATATATATAAAAAATATATATATCTTTTATAATATATACTATATATATATATATATATATATATATATATATATATTTGTATATCTTTCTATATATATATATATATATATATATATGATCAATGAGAACAGGTGGTACAAAAAAACAAAACAAAAACGCATGCATTACAAATTTTTTAATAAAGAAAAACCTGGCAAGGCATATATATTAATAAAAATGAAATTTGTATTTCTGATTAAAATATTTCCTGAATTCTTAATTAAAATGAAAGTAAAAAAAAATATTTTCTTTATTTAAAAAAATATTTAAAAGATATTTTGGACAACAGGCTTAATTTATATTTACTAACTTCAGCTAACTTATACAACACTTGGTCTCTGCGACCAACTCGCAGGGCGACCAATGGATAGGTGACTAACTCAGCGACCAACATGGCGACCAGAATAGACTATGAAAATGGCATGATAACACACGCGCACACACACACACACACACACACACACACACACACACATATATATATATATATATATATATATATATATATATATATATATATATATATATATATATATATATATATATATATATATATATATATATATATATGCCAGAGTTTACTATAGGACAGGGGTGTAATTAGGGAACTACAAATCCTACACTAAAAGAAATGACATTTTTGTAATCAGCGGACAATTTTAGACAAGAATTTATTTTTATCTTTTAGGGGCTCGAGCCGACGGGGGACAGAGGGGGAACAGAAGTTCACCAACGTCGATCCACCGGTAAGGCCGAAGACCCGACTCCTTCTACTCTTTTGCGGTGGTTTGCAGGGGTTATTCAATAACTGATAAAACTTACTTAAATTATCTAGACAAGCCGTCATTCAGTCACTCGAGTCACTGAGTCAATCTACTCACGTAGTCCCCATATAACGACTAGACGACTCAAGTCATCATATTCCCCAAAATTGAGTCCTGATCAGAAACTGGACTTTTGCCATATTATATATATATATATATATATATATATATATATATATATATATATATATATATATATATATATATATATATATATATATATATATATAATATATATATATATATATATATGTATATATATATATATATATATATATATATATATAACTATATATATATATATAACAACATATATAACATATATATATATATACTGCTATGCTTATATATATATATATATATATATATATGCTATATATAATAGGCAATATAAAATGTATGTGATCTTCACTGTGGTCTTCCTTAGCCGCCCGTACACTGAATGATCCCATTAGATTGCATGACCTCGTTGGTCACCGGCGACCAGAGTATAACAGTGAGTCGCACATGTTTTTCTGGTTACCAAATACCAGCTTGTTGCCGAGACCAAGTGTGTAGACTCACAATGAAACCAATGCACCTCTGTGTCACCGGTGACTTGGTCGCAGAGACCAAGTCGCCTAGTGCTTGTGGGGTCATACGCTCTTAGACAAATGAGATTAGTCAACAGCTAGTCATCCGATATCTAAATTTTCAATCTCATTATATATATATATATATATATATATATATGTACTATATATAGAGAAGGGAGGGGAGACAGATATATATATATATATATATATATATATAACTATATATATATATATATATATATATATATATATATATATATATATATATATATATATATATATACATATATATATATATATAAAAACTTAACATATATATATATATATATATATATATATATATATATATATATATATATATATATATATATATATATATATATATATATATATATATATATATATATATATATATATATATATATATATATATAAAAAGCCTTAGACAGGGGAGGGGGTTCAGGGGTTAAAACCCCAGAAATTATTTAAGCTATGAAAATTTTTTTGATGGCTCAAGTTTCTAAATTTTAATTTTGAATAATAATAAAAATAATAGTTAATCAAAGCGCATTAAAAGTATACATTAATAGAAATGAGGAAACATATTTGTGGCCCGTGAAGAACGTTAAGAGAATAAGTGGCTGTTGAAAGCATTAAAGGAGAATCTCTAGCTGAGGTAATACTACGAACGCTGAAATAAATAGTGACTTTCTGATTGGACAACGATATGATGGTGCAGAAGCAATGAAGAAGAGTTTTAGAGGTGTTTAAGCTTTCGAAAATATTCAGCGGGTTTATACGTTCATTGCTGTTCACATCCATGTGAAGTACAAAAAATTAGAAACTTTATGGCACATCGAATGCAACTAAGTACTATTTTAGATTGCCAATGCGGACTACCATTTTAGAAGAAAAAATAGGAAAGATTTTCCCAGACACAAAATGAACAAAACTCACACAAATGGGCGAAAAAGGTTTGGTGGAAAGTTACGATGTATTGTTAAGATCTAGAGATATTTTTAAAGCATTTGATGAAACTTTAGAGTAGCTTGAATGGATCAAGATATTATTAAAGCTTCTTAAAAAAAAAAGCTCAAATATTTTGAAGTTTGTAATCAAAAGCAAATTTGCTATAAGTTTATTTATGACTTTGACTTTATTCTTCTACACTCTTTAATTATGTACAAAATTGCAGTCTCAATAATTAGTGACAGCAACTGCTCTTAATCATATTGAAATTGTGATGTTTGTTTTGAAAGATTTTCAAGCAAACATCGATGAAACATTTTCAAACATTTTGGAAGTTGCAACAGAACTTCTACTGCTTTCTCTTAATTAAAAAATAAAAATGTCTCACGAGAATCAATGTAAATTGAAAAGATATAATAGGGCAATTATAATTATTATAGTCAGATCTGTTAGTCTTTCCTGCTCTGTAAAATTGAGAAAGTATGTTTTGAGCCTTTTTAGAGTAGGTAAATATCACATTGTGAGTTAGAGATTTATGCTGAATTAATTTAACCATCCAATGTGACTGTAGAGATCAAGTTTATTTACAAAATTCTTAAAATCTATAATAGATATCGATGGAATAATTTTTCTAATATTGGTATAAGCATGGTTCTGTGGCTCACAAAATTTCTCTCCAACTGGTTTGAAAATTATCAAGGAAAGGAATTAATTTAAGTATATATTAATAGAAATGAGGAAAACATGTTTGTGGTTCATAAAGAGTTCTTAGGTTTAGTGGCTGTTGAAAGTACAAAAAGATAATCTCTAGTGAAGGCAATACTACGAATGTTAAAATAAATTGTGACTTTCTGATTGACAATGACAAGATGGTGCAGCAGTAATGAAGAAAGGTTTTATGCAGAAGTGTTCAAACCGTCGAAAATATCCAGTCGCAATGGATGTTCACTGTTATTAGCTTTCATATGGAGTA
>JABUQX010080188.1:55000-75000 GCA_015478945.1 Trachelipus rathkii
CTCTCTCTCTCTCTCTCTCTCTCTCTCTCTCTCTCTCTCTCTCTCTCTCTCTCTCTCTCTCTCTCTCCAGAATGACCTTGAGCAGTTGGTGTAGCTCCCTAGTCGTATCCCCGATCGTCCTGCAGAAGAACACAACATTTTCCAATCCTTCTCCTCATTCTGTTAAACTTTTTCC
Organism: Trachelipus rathkii; assembly: GCA_015478945.1. NCBI lineage: Eukaryota > Metazoa > Arthropoda > Malacostraca > Isopoda > Trachelipodidae > Trachelipus > Trachelipus rathkii. The sequence goes on from JABUQX010080188.1 coordinate 55,176, forward strand.
ACCTCTAGGTTCCTTCGATCACCCTCTTATTTCTGTACCCTCTTATATCTCTTCAAATAAAATATCCTCCGGCGAGGATGTGTTTTTAGCACTTCGGTACAACAAACTAGTCGGACTTACGGTCTTACCTCGTTAATATCCCATGGAATGACAACTATTCCATAGGAGGGGGTCACTCGGAATTTGCAGAACGCATAGAAAAGGTGAATCTCCCCGACATGGACGAGTACATTTCACATTCTTTCTCTTCAACTAGAACTAAAAAACCTTAATTTAACTCTGTTTGTTCCCAAGCTATTCTCTACAGGGACGCTGCCTTCAGAAATTAACATCCTCTTAAAGCTTCAGAAATTCATGCTATTTATATTCCATTCGGAATCATACAAAATCTATTCTCCGCGAAACTTAAAACTCATTTCTCCTTAGAAAATGCAAAGATCTTTCTGGTTCCTCTTCCTCCCGTTCTTTCTGACATTTTGAAAAGAATGTCAACTCTAACTTTACTTCTTCCTTTTTCCCTTCTTTTAATAAATTCCAATGGCGCAACTGCCATCTTATCTTCTGTTAAAGATGAACTCTTACCTCAAATCTTTGCTTGTAACTCCACTTTTGGCGATTCCGGTGCTATTCCTTCTCCTCCATCCTCCTCCAATTCATTTATCCCTATCATGGCAATTTCAACTAAAGATATTTCTTTCTGTTCTCTCTGAGCTTACCACTAAGAAGACGTATAGTCCTGACGGTATTCCTCATGTGGTTCATAAAACTTGTGCTTCTGAACTTGCTCCCTGACTTGATAAACTGTTTCGTCTCCGTCTTTGTACTTCGATCTTTCCTGCTGCTGGAAACGTTCGCTCATTAAACCTGTGCCAAAAAAGGGGGACCTCTCTCGACCCCTCTAACCATCATCCTATTACCTTAACCTCAGTTATTTCTAAAAATTTCGAATCTATCCTCAACAGGTAGGTTTGGAAACAATTCTTTTAATCTAATCTCTGGTTGTCAGTATGGCTTTCGTAAGAAACGTTCTTCTGGTGGTCTTCTTTTTCTTCTTCTCTCTGATTATAGGTTTTCTGTTATTTGGCATTTCTGAGTATGCATCACATATCTAGGGTGGTTCCACACACACACATACACTTACACACACACACACACACACACACACACACACACACACACTATTCTCCTTGATGAGGTGCAGCTTAAGGATTTGTGTCTTTGCGTTTCTTTGTTTCTTTGTAAAAATTGTCGAACTGTTGCTTCACTATCCTTATGCAATCTCTATCGCATTGGGCACTGGTCTTTGAACTTTCTAGTCGAGTACCTCCTCCAGTGAGAAGAACTCGTGCGACTCGTCTATCCACACAGTATTTCATGCCTTTCCTTTCTCTGACCCCAGGCTTAACAGTTATGCTAAATATTTCATGTACTCCACTGCTAAAGTTTGAAATACACTCCTTTCATTTTGTTTTGGATTCTGGTTCTCCCCAACTCCACCTAACTTTGGTAGGTCTCCGGCCTTTGTCTACCGGAGGAGATAATATATATATATATATATGTAAAATCTCTGGTGGTAGAAGGCTTACCTAGTTTCCAGTTTGCAACAGAGTTGAGAAAGACAGGTTCCATAATCAAATAAATGGTCAACATGGTTCTATAGAAGAAGACATTTGAAAGTTTCTAAGTCGAAGAAAGTATGGAAATTAAAGATTGTTCTAGACTTTATTGATAGTATACACGTAAGAATGAGCACTGCGGTCAAGTCTGGGCTCAAAGACCTTAAAAGAGAAAGGATTAGATTGTGTAGAGAGAGACAAGAAACAGAAGCTTTCCTCAAAGGAAGAAGTTTGAGACTTCAGAGCAATAGCGGTAGTGAAATGAAAGTGACGTAACAGTTCGACGACCAGAGTTTCGAGAGGGGTCAGCGAGAGCAGGGGAGTCGATAAGTCGAAAAGCCTTAGTCTCCACCTTATCAAGCATAGTAGGAAGTGTGGAACTACTCCATATATACGGTGCATAAGCAATACAAGGGCGAATAATGATCCTTACAAGTTACAGAGCAACATACTGTGATAGGGTGAAAAAATTATAAAGGCACCTCGGAACACCAAACCTATTAAAAACTTGTTTTGTAATACAAAATATGGTTCTTGAAAGAATTTATCACAATAATTGAAAATGACAATAATTTTACAGACAAAAGAACGTTAAGGTTGTGTTTTCAAATATATTGCAGTTGTGCGGAAGATGTAGAGTAGATAGATGGGGTAACTAAGTTTTTAAGGCATTGAAAACAACTGTTTTTTTTTTGTGTTTTTTTTGCCCCTATCAGAAATACGAGAATAATCAGAGGTCAGTTAATTAAAGGCCACCCTCGTAGCATTAGCTATTTGCTGTTGTTGAGTGGGAAGATTTTCAAATTGAAAAGAGCGATCAAGGATGGAGTTGTTGGCATAAGAATTGATAGGAGACGAAGTGACATAGAATAACATTAATAAAAATTAGAAAAAAAAGAAGAGTTGGGGATAGAACAAGAACTCGGAAGAACACTATTGATTGGTTTAAAGAGTGAACAATGGTGGTATATAACACCAGCTATAGAGTGGACGGAACTCAAATAAGCGAGAATGATATTACAGAAAAAAAGGGATGTTAAGAAATCAAGACTTTGTTCAAGAATCTATCAAAGGCCTTCGCGATATGTCCAACGCCACAACAAATGATTCACAGAAATACCAAAGAGCAGAGGATCCAAAATCAAAGAGGGAAAGAGAGGGAAAAGATCACCAATCGAGCGCTCCTTTCGAAACCGATAATCGAAATGTTCGATAAGATTATAAAAAGATTTAAGATGTCTCCAAAATTTTCTCGTTAAGAATACGATCAAAATTCTTCGAAAGAACCGAGGTTGGACGGTTGTTATTGGGTCTCCTTTTTTCTTCTTTTTTTTGGTATAGGCTAAATGACCGCACGTTTCCGGCAGGAAGAAAAGGTTAAAGACGATAAACAGAAACGAAACCATTAACCAAGACAGGTGTGAGATCGAAAACGCAAGTTTTGGGGACCAAAGGAGGAATACAGTTACGACGGCCACACGTCTTTTTATTATTAGAGTGGATTTCTATTGAGGCAACATTTCGGTAACATGTGGTATGCGACAATATAATACATGGCAGAGGAGTTTACACTGAGTCAACAAAAGGCAACGTGTGACATGCAACAGAATCGCATTCGACAATTGGCAACTCGTGGAAAGTTAAACTTGATGTAGGTGACAGATTAAACTGTATTCGGAAAAATTCGTGTCGAAGGCAAAATATATATATATATATATATATATATATATATATATATATATATATATATATATATATATATATATATATATATAATATATATATACATATAAAAATATAAATATAAAAATATAAAAATAATAATAATAATATATATATATATATATAAAATAATATATATAAAATATATATATATATATATATATATATATATATATATATATATATATATATATATATATATATATATATATATATATATATATATATATATATATATATATATATAAGATAATCACCCAGATGAAACTTAATACAAAATTAAAAAGCAATTAGGACTTTCGACGTTAATAAGTCCTAATCAAATTTCAATTTAAAAATAGGATAAAAAGCTAAAATTTTAAAAAAGTTAAACCGCTACACCTCTCTCTTTTTATATTCCAGTTTTTTTTTTCATTAACTTCAACCATGCAGAAATCAAACCAAGGGTATGTATGTGTGTGTGTGTGATAGGTATCAGTCTTGCTGGAAAGTGTCCGATACCAATCACATATATCATTTTCTTTTGATCTTAGCATGGTCAACGAAGTTTAAAGTTTAAAACTATATATATATATATATATATATATATATATATATATATATATATATATATATATATATATATACTATTAACATATGCTGTATATAATATATATATATATATATATATATATATGTATATATATATATATGCTGTAATATATATATATATAATAATATATATATATATATTTATATATATATATGTATATATATATATATATATAAATATATAAATATAATAATAATATATATATATATATATATATATATATATATATATATATATATATATATATATATATATAATAATATATATATATATAATATATATATAACTATATAACTATATATAATATATATATATTTTTTTTTATTTTTGTCTTTATATATAATATATATATATAATATATATATATATATATATATATAATATATATATATATATATATATATATATATAATATATATATATATATATATATATATATATATATATATATAATAAGGGCAGTTTGTAGGGGAATGTTGTAGGGTTTGTAAATGTTCAAATGATCTTGGGCAAAATAAAAGTAAAACATGATAAAAATTCTGAAAAATAACTTTTCGCATTCCTTCTGTGCATATATATATATAACAATAACATATATATATATATATATATATAATAACTATATATATATATATATATATATATATATATATATATATATATATATATATATATATATATATATATATATATATATATATATATATATATATATATATATATTTATATTTACTATATATAAATATATAAAAATATCTTTTTGTATATTTGTATATATATATATATATATATATATATATATATATATAGGTATATATAAATATATATATGTTTGTGTGTGTGTGTGTGTGTGTGTAGGTGTGTGTGTGTTAGTGTGTGTGTGTGTTTGTGTTTCGTTCACAGAAATCATTTCCCCAGTTTTGAAATGAAATTAAGTACTTTTCTATCATTGGTGTCCGAAACATTTACTCAGTTAGTTGTAACACTGTAGGCTGAATTGGTCTTTTTCTAACAGCGGTTGAGGAAGATGATCGAATGGTAGAACATGAATCATAACGCTATGTAAAAAAAAGAAACAGTTTTTGTCTTTGCTTTGAAAGCATTATTTCCTAATTACTTCTGTGTTGAAAGCAAAGAAAAAAAATATTATTCCCTTCAAACTTTGCTTTTGTTAAATTGATATTGCTAATTTCAACTGATCTCCAAGGCAGCTTTACCAAGTTTCCATGTAACCTTTGTATCTGGGACAGCAGGGCCTCCGCAGAACACTACCACAGGAGGGATTGGTTACAGCTGATGGAGTTCAGTGTAGGGAGGAACAATGTCAAATGGGAGCCTCTGTTGGACCCCTGAAAATATTGTTTCTGCCATTACACATAAAATTAGGCATCATGAAACAGTTTTCACAGCTCGAGATAAGGAGCCTTTAGCCTTCATCTACCTTTTAGGCCTCTTTCCTAAGCCTAAGCTGGCTGAGGCAAAGATCAAAGCCGGTGTCTTCGTCCGACCACAAATAAAAAAGATCACAGAGTGCAAGGAATTCCCAAAGAAGCTGACCAAACAGGAAAGGCAGCTTGGAAGAGCTTTGTTGAAGTTGTTCGTGGCTTCCTTGGGAATCACAATGCCGAAAACTACGATCAACTTGTTTGAGACAATGATCAGAAAATGCGACAAAATGGGCTGCAGAATGTCCCTCAAAGTCCATATCCTTGATACTCATCTTGCTAAATTTAAGGACAACATGGGGGTGTACTCAGAGGAGCATGGCGAGCTTTTTCACCAGGATATTCTGAACTTTGAACGCGGCTACCGAGGATCATATAACGAAAATATGATTGAAGACTATATTTGGAGGTTGATTCGTGAAAGCAACTTACCGAATAAGCGCAAATCCAGAAAAACTTCTTACTTCTAAATATTTAGAGGTCTCTTTTGTATAAACTAAGAATAAATAAATGTTACTTTTAAATTATATGTCGTTTTTGAATACTTTGTGTAACTAATTTTTATATAGGAATTGGTAAATTTGTGAAATATCAACATCCTGGTCACAAAATCAAAGTTTGGAGGAAATATTAGCCATTTTTCATACCTTCTAGGTATAAGAAAATAGGAAATTACAGTTGATGTCCAAAGACAAAAAAATGTGTTACATAGTGAAACATGATGGAACATAAGCTGTAGATTATAATCTACAGCAGCGTTTCTCAACCTTTTAAGTCTCGCGACCCCCCGAAAGCCAAAACGCATAAAGTTAGTAACCTCGCGACCCAATAATTACCCCATATATATATATATATATATATATATATATATATAATATATATAGTATATATATATATATATATATATATATATATATATATATATATATTTATATAAATATATATCTTATATATATATATATATATATATATATATATATATAATTCCTTAATTAAAGATGCTTTTCGATGCATTAAGTATATAATTTTTATTTTATTAAGTATTAACTTTTTATAAATAACAACTGTGTAACATTTGCTTATAAATATTTTATTTTTGTGACCCACCGCGACCCACCGTATATCCGCTTGCGGCCCCACCTTGGGGGGTCGCGCCCCCCGGTTGAGAAACGCTGATCTACAGTTTTTCCTGTTCCATATTTTCTTTTTTCTACTAGTTTTTGTTCTTGATAAATTAGATTTCTTTTATCTTTTTATAAAAAAAAAGCAATTTTATATATTTTTTCAAGATGATCAAGTAATGGTTTTGTACTACAGTATTTTCAAGACTATAATATAAATATAAATATAATCCTAGTAAAACACAAAAGACATTAAGCTTTACTTGCATCATCCTCTTTAATTTTGAATTAATTTCATTCTACAGGAGACAAAATAATTTAGTAAGCAAATAAAATTTGAGTGGATTATTGATTATATATATATATATATATGGTTATATATATATATAAGGTTATATTTTACAACAAGCATAGCAGTTGGTATATATATATATATATATATATATTTTTCTTTTTTTAAATAAATATTATATATATATATATATTATATATATATATATATATATATATATATATATATATATATATATATAAGAAGTAAGGTAAAAAATAAATGGAAAATGGAAAATTTCATTCTTCTGCCGGAAATTAAATTTCAATTCTCCGCCTCGCCAAAATCGCTTTCCGGCAAATCACAAATATATATATATATATATATATATATATATATATATTATATATATATATATATGTATTTATATATATATATATATATATATATATATATAGTATATATATATATATATATATATATATATATATATATATATATATATAGTATATATATAACTGAGTATCACCCTTACTTATTTGTGGACAATATTGTGATTCTTTTCAAATATTCCGGTGACAAAATGGAGCAGACAACCTTAATCGAATTCTCTTAAATAATAATTAAAAAAAATCGTTTCCTATGCTTCAGCTCCTGAATTGAATGAGCCATGTGAGCTGAGAGCAAATCCATGCCATCCCTACAGGCAGGCAAAACACTCACCTTTATGTCATCATAGCAGATTTATAACTATTACGAGCGCCCAGTCTGAGAGCCAACAATATCTCCAATCTCCAGAAAACGAGTATCTAACCTAAATTAAAAGCTTTGAGAGTTCACAAGAATTTTATCAAGCAAAACCTTTTCAACACAAGTCACTTAGTTTGATATATATTATAAATATATATATATATATATATATATATATATATATATATATATATATATATATATATATATATATATATATATATATATATATATATATATATATATATATATATATATATATATATATATATATATATATTTCAAATTTCGCACCTGGCAAGGATTGCCCTATTCTAATTGGGGAACTGCTCTACCTAGGATCCGGTCGAGAGATCGAACCCTATCCCATTGCCTTACGACTTGCCGCTCTACCGATTGTTCCACGATTTAGATGCATATGGTCATAAGTAACAAATATGACAATATTAAACCAGTGCAGAACATAGAGACTTAAGAAAAATTTGATGGAAAAAGACTGGTAATATAATACTGAAAATGAAACATGGAAATTAATTAATTAAATTATTTATTTTATAGATTTTTTTTCTAATTTTCTCAATTTTGTATCAATTTCTTAAAAAACTTTTTTTGGGTTAATTAGACCCCATTTGAGACAGAGTTAAACATAATATGTAACACACAAAGCAAAAAGTAAATAAAAATATATTTGCACGAATGTTTCACATAATTAAAAAATGAAAATTAATCCTAACGAGATAAAAATAATTTATGTTATTTAATAATTTTAATTCTAACAAACAAATAATACAACACGTAAATAAAAAACAACAATGGTAAATACAAATTTTTTATTATTTAATTGATACGAGTGCACGCTTAACGGGGGAGGGAGAGCTTTTTCTCTCCTTTGATAGAGGAGGGGAAGGGAGGGGATTTCTGTTAATAGTTTCTCTCTTTACAATGGATTCAGATCATAAATTGTTGGTGACGGACCTGAAGGTAAAGACAAAAAGGTTGCAGAATAAAGAAAAGAGAAATGTGGTTAAAGTGGAGTCATTGAAGGAGTATGACAGGAAGAGGGAATATATTGAAAATTTAAAAGAGGACCTAGAACAATTAGAAGGAATAGGAGAGATGGGGGAAATACAAGAAACGGTAAGAAGGGAAGCAGAGGAGACCCTGGGTAAAAGCTGGGGACGAGGAATGAGGAAAACGAGGAACAACTGAAGAAGTGAAGGAGGCAATAAAGAGGAAAACAGTATTGATGAGAAGGTGCTTGAAAAATAGAACTGAACAGACAAGGGCTCAGTATGTGGAGGCAAGAAATGAAGCAGAGAGAGTGAAAAGAAGAGTAAAAGAAGATGCAGCAAAGAGAGAGGCGGAAGAAATGATGGAAGATGTGAGGTCAGAAATTAAGAAGATTTTTAGACTGGTAAAAACGTAAAGAGGATCAAAGTGGAAAGTGTGCAATATCAAGGATAAGCAAGGATAAGTTTTGGTAAGATCAACAGACATAAACAGGAGATGGAAGGAATACTTCAGAGAACTGTTAAATGTGAATGAAAAGGTAGAGGAGGGGGAAGAAGAGATAGTTGAAGAAGTTAGGGGAGGAGATCACTATGGAGGAGTTGGAGGTGGCTCTGAGAGCGATGAAGAACGGTAAAGCACCGGGTGAAGATGAGATATCCATAGAACTAATTATAGAGGGAGGAGAGAAAATGAAAGAAGTAATTCTGAAATTGTTCAATAGGTGTTGGAACGAGAACAAAGTACCAGAGGTGTGGGAAAGTCAATCATGGTTCCATTATACAAGGGAAAAATAGGTACAGGAAACTGTAAAAACTACATTGTTGGACTACTTGGCAAAAACATATGAGAGAATACTAGAGAGAGAGAGTTGAGAATGGTAGTAGAGACCAGACTGGGAAAAGAGCAGAAAGAACAGAATCAGGACGGATCTCTTGTTCGCCTTGAAAATTACGTTAGAAAATGTATGGGAATACACTAAACGAGCATATATAGCTTTCATAGATCTGAGGAAAGCTTAAGATTCAGTGCCTAGGGAGAGACAGTGGAGACTGCTAAAGAGAGAATATACAGTGAATAAAAGGTTGGGAGGAGCCCTGGAGAGTTTGTATAAGAATATTAAATGTAATGTAAGAACAGAATATGAGAATAAGGAATCGCTTGAGGTGAGAATGGGAGTCAAACAGGAAAGCGTGTTGTCACCAATTTTGTTTGTAGCATATCTGGATGTAGTGATAAAGAAGGTGAGAGAGGATATAGGAGATTTAGACGGTGATATTCTGGCATATACGGATGACTTGGCGTGCTGGAGCGAAGTGGGAGATAGGCTGAAAGTGGTGATGACATGTTTTGCGAATATGCTTAGAGAGGCTGGTCTGACTATGAACACAGAAAAGACGGGGATCATGGTGGTCAGTAGAGAAGTAGGGGGAGAGCTGAGTGGATGTGGAAGGGATTGAGATAAAGATGGTGGAGAAATGTAAATACTTGGGTGAAGTATTTGAAAGAGAAGGAGGAAATGTTCAGGATATAACAAGTAGGATATCTCAGTATGGGGGAGCTGTAGGAGCAGTGTACCCCACACTGAAAGATAGACAAATGAATATGGAGGTGGAAAGGGTGATATTCGAGGGGGTGTTAGCACCGATTCTACCATATGGAGCAGACATGGAATAAGACCACAAGTTTTGAGAGCGACAGTAGGAAAGACTAGAAGAGAAAGACAAAGAAACAAAAGAATAAGGGAGGAGGTTGTAGTGAAGGCTATATTAATAAGAGGGATGCAACCAGATTGAGGTGGTGGGGACACCTAGAGAGATACAGGAGGAGAGAGTGGGTAAGAGAAGATGGTAGTGGAGACCGGAGGGAACAAGACCAAGAGGAAGACCTAGTAAGAGATGGGAGAGTTCGGTGGAGGATTCATTGAGAAGACATGGAATGCCGTCGATGCGGGAGCTGGGAGAAGAGGAAGTCCTGTATGATAGAGGAAGATGGAGAAGAGCACTGGCCAAGCTGACAGCGTCTTGACTTTTCCTGGAAGCGGTTGTGAATAAGTTTCCCCCTTTAAGAATCAAACTCGAGACCTTCGTGACCCAATTCCGGTTTGTTATCACATACGCTTTGCAAAGGGAAAAAACAAATATTCGTAAATTTTAGAATTTCAAAGTAATAATAAGTTCAAGTCGATATGAAATATTTGAAAGACATTTTTCAGGGTTTATTTATGCTGTCACGCACACACACACACGATTCTTTAAATGCCTTTCTTCTCAATTAAATTATTTTCGAGACGAAAATGTTTTTATTTGAAAGTACCAAAAATGGCGCCTGTGACATTGAAAATCGGTTCACGATGCACACGCGATCACTAATTAACATACTCAAAATTTCATATAATTATCTAATGGGTGTAAGAGGACCCAACTACATGATAACAATTATGAAATACTCACCCCTAAATGGGGATAAAAATTAGAGGTGAAACCTTTTTCATTAATCTAAAAAAAGTATAAAATTCAAAGATTATATATATATATATATATATATATATATATATATATAATATATTATATAATATATATATATTATATATCTATAAATCTAATAATCTATAACATATAACAACTCCCAGAAGAGCTTTTCGCCCTGTCAGTTGTCCAGCGTCTCTCCTCGGCCCGAAACTCACAACCCTAGAACCACTCCAGAAAGCCAGTTTCTCGGCGCAACGTTTTGGATTGCCCAGTCCTTGAGTTAAAACACTCTCATAGCGTTTCGCCCTTTTCAGTAGAACTAGCATCCTTCTCCCATTAGGCCTCAAAACTCGCCTTGCCAGAGCCTTCGAGCCAGAATTTTGCTTCTAGGCGCATAAGATACCAACGCTGGCCCAAGAGTAATGCAAGCAAAATGGAAAGAACCGGGTTGCTAGCCCGTCGCCCTATAAACCATGCGAAGAAATCTTCATATGATCTGACCCGCAACGAAACATCCAATCATTAATCTTCATCCTTAATCATTATTATTCATATGGCCAATGAAAATTATTTTTTCCTTTCCTACTTCGCTATACTTATCCATTTCGACCACAATAGTCGCCTAAAGTAAGATTATTAGTAATCCCAAAATTATAATTTAAAAGAACTATTCCCAAATTTTTCTTCCTTCACAGAATATTTTAGTGAAAAATCATATAATAAGACTGGAATAGAAAATTTTGAAGCTCCTATAGAAAACTTATTAATTTAACTTAATTTTATTTTGATTTTAATTTCGAAATATTTGATCAAATAAATTTTTTAAAATATTTTATTCAATTTGGTAAAATTTCTTCTTCACTTCTAAACAATAAAATGGCTTCAATTAATACATCAGTAACTCTCCTAGAGTTTTCATCTTCTTCAGCCTCTTTCCAACCCTTCTCTTGTTCTTCTCATTTCTTCCTTCCCAGCTGTTTCCAATGCATCCAACTCCGACGACGGTCAAATCATATATATATATATATATATATATAATAATAATGTTATATAAAGAATATATATAATATAGATATAGGATATATAATATATATCATATATATATATATATATAATATAAAATATATATATATATATATAAATATATATATATTATATTATATATATAATATATATATATATATATATATATATATATATATATATATATATTGATACGTATTGCCTATGAAACTTGAAAATTGTAAGGTTAGTTAAATTCAATACAAAAGAATTCCATATTCTTATTTAATATTCTGTGAAAATTTCAATCAAACTCTCCTATCTAATTCTATATTCACCACTACCTAAATTGTTCAAACCTGTACTTTGAAATACAATCAAATATAAATTCAATAACTAGATAAAATAATAATAATAATAATAATAATAATAATAATAATAATAATAATAATAATAATAATAATAATAATAATAATAATAATAATAATAATAATAATAAATAATAATAATAATAATAATAATAATAATAATAATAATAATAATAATAATAATAATAATAATAATAATAATAATAATAATAATAATAATAATAATAATAATAATAATAATAATAATAATAATAATAACAAATTTAGACATTAAAACTAAAAACGAAAAGCTTTTCTGTGCTTTAGGATATATAAAGAATGAGGAAAAAAAGGAAAAAAAAAAAAAAAACTTCATCATTGGTCGGGTGAAAAGCATATTAGAAGAAGTTTGATCATTTAAGGATGGGGTCTAGAACTTTTACAACTTTAATATCCTACGATCAAGAAAAGAACACGAATGTTCAATATAATAGTATATATATATATATATAATATCTATATATAATATAATATATATATAATATATATATATATATAATAATATATATATATATAATATATATAATATATATAATATATAATATATATATATATATGGACATTAAATAAGTGGTACTCCGTTAAATTAGTAGGTTAATTTAGGCTTAAGTTGGTTTAGGTTAGTTAATTAGTAATAGTTAGGTTATGTTAGTTAGTGTTAGTTTACCCAAAAATTTATTGTATTTACCCTAAAATTATTAAAAATAACTACATTAATATTATTTCGCTCCTGAGTCAACCACTATAAAAGCCATATATATTATAATATACATATATAGATATAAATATATATATATATAGATATATATATATATATATATATATATATATATATATATATATATATATATATAATATAATATTATATATATATTATATAATAAATATATATAAAAATATAATATAAATATATAGAATATATATAATATAATATTATATATATAATATATATATATATATATATAGATATATATATATATATATATATAATAGTATATATATATATAATATTAGTATATATATATATATATATATATATATATAGTAATATTATATATATGAAGGACTCCTATACTCGTGCTGCTTATGTCTAGCACGAGTTAACATTATAGAAACGATAGATCTTTTACAAATTTCATGTTATGATAAAATTCTCTTATTTATTTTGCGAAAATTGGTCAAATAAAAAAAATATTACATAATAAATAAATATAAAAAGATTATGTAAAATTGAAAACAAAAAACGTGTAAGGTTCATCAATGATTACTAATGCTATTTTCAATTCAATAAAAAAAGATGACTGTATCGTGCTCAAATGAAATAGCGAGATTTTATGTGTGCGACTTAGCCATAAAATGTTATATTGTTGCCTTTGGCATCTCTTTCTTAGTTACATTTTGATGTTACCATAAGAAAGAGACATTGCCATTCTCTATAAGATGAGACTACTTTAAGTTTATTTTAAACATACGGTATTTAATTATATAATATATACTATATATATATATATATATATATATATATATATATATATATATATATTATAAATATATATTATATATATATATATATATATATATATATATATATATATAGCCAGTCTCCATAAAAATTGAATGCATTTTTGAAATCGGCGAACATTTTAATGCAGGAAACTAAAAAAAAATATTTTAATAACTATTAAATTACACTTTAAAAAAATTAAGTAAATAAACAGTTCTTTCGCCTGCAGCAATAATTAATAAAAAAATAAAGGCCAAACTATATATTAGGCGTATTGCTCATCAAAATTTACGTTTTCTGTCTATATCATTTCTTTATTTTAAGATTAACTTTCAAAATCATGATTTTTATATTTTTTTTCATAATTAACTTAAAAAAACTGTTATTTATATTTTTAAAAGATTATTCACCACAACTTCACCGGTTGGGAAAGGAGGAGCGAGCCCCCTTAATTACCCTTGTGTGCCATGCATTTACGCTAAATTAAAAGAAATAATAATTTTTCATTCCATCTCGTGTAAGCGGTACTTTTCAAGATATCTGCCGAGCCAAATATTGGGGGGTTAATGCTCAAAATTTTGGACCGAAAATTGTCATACATCAAAACAATTTATTATTATTTTTTTATACGCACTTCATTTTAATTCTATTTACTTGCATTAAAATGTTCGCTGATTTAAAAAATGTATTCAGTTTTTTATGTACTATTGCAATTTTAAAGTACAGTGTTCAGCTATCTGGAGCTGACTTATATATATATAATTTATATATATATATTATATATATATATATATATATATATATATAATATTATATATTATATATATATATATATATATATATTATATATATATATAATATATAGAACAGAGGAGAGATAGAGGAGAAAGAGAGAGAGAGAGAGAGAGCAAGAGAGAGAGACGAAGGAGAGAGAGAGAGAGAGAGGAGAGAGAGAGAGAGAGAGAGAGAGAGAACCCGAGTAGTAAAAAGTTACTGAAGTCGCCGTTGATATGATATATATATATAAATATAATATTATATAAAAATATATATATATATATATATATAATATATATATATATATATAATAATATATATATAATATATATATATATATAATATTCTTTGAATTCATGTATAGGACCCACCAAGGCCCACAAAGAAGTGGCCACACTGGGTTGAATAATTAACTCTATACTTGGGTCCTAGCACGTACTTATTTTAAATGTCCAAAGAAAATTCGATGGCGAATGAATATCAGTCAAAAATAAATAGAAAGCTAAATATAAAGATGTCTTTACATTATAAATAGTCCTAGTATTTATTACCTAACAAAATCATATGTTGTGAACAATATTGTTAAAGATGGATGATTCAGATAATATATGGGATAACTTTTTAGAAGTTTATGGACCATAAAGTAGGAAATGACACGGCGAATGGATCCATTGGGGACAATCAATGAAGATATGGTGAACAGATTGTAGGTTATGGCGACGGCAAAATTTGCAGATGAGATGATGGTCCCGTGACGTGTAATGGCTGTGAGTGATATTGATGTGGCCAATACGGAGGAGTGCAAGTATCACCTCGTGCAAGCGCTATTTATCTGTGAGAGGATGACCACTCACCAATGTTCTGCTTTATATTTCTAAGTTTCGCCCTTCGCTGATCACTCGATGAGCACTATTGTCAATAAGACGGGAAGCCTTATCGGAAAGCAGGATAATAATTACTTGATGGAAGGCGACCTTGTCGAATGGCATCCAGAGGCACCTAGTAGTAATAGCTTCGAAAAAGAAGAGCAGCATTTTGGCCGATCTTTCAGTGATTTCGTTGCAGTACCCTAAGTAGAGGATCCAGCATAAGTATACTTGTTTCTTACGAGAGTGGAGCAGCCGAAGAAATTGTTGTACAGCAGATACCATTGTGTTAAACGCCTGGAGGGTGCTGAGCGAATCTGAATAAATGACATAAGAGTGGTAGCTTGGTTAAGGAATAGGAATTCAAGAAGTCGCAAATCATTATAGCCATTAATTCTGCCCGTAAAAAAATTGAAGCATGAGGGGATGTATGGAGAGGTTGTGGTCAGGAAGACAGCAGACGCACCCACATTATCACCTGTTTTAGAGCTGACAGTAAACACTGAGTAAATACACCGTGAATGAGGAATGAAGACTGGATGATGCCTTTGACAATGAGCGGGTGCGCTAGATTTGGAGAGAGAGAGAGAGAGAGTCAGACAGACAGACAGACAGATAAGGGAATAACCAAAGTGTATACCCTTCATCATAAGAACGTCAGCAACTCTATGCAAAGCGATATTGAGGAATTTAAGGTTGTTACCAAACTGTTGCAACATGACCAGGTAGGAGGGATTCTGAGCTGAGTAATTTCTGCAGAATCGTGTTAGAGCAGATAGTATTGGGTTTAAAAGCGAAGAATAACTTATGACTATGATGTATTCAACTGCGAAGAGAGAGTTGAATCAACATCGGATTCAACTTCAAGGCTCTCCTTGAGGACGATCGAGATGCCGTAGTAAGATACTGATCACTCGTTTTTTGGTCGGATCTAACAGGTATAGTTAGAAGTTGGGGAGCGTCTGCATATATACCAGCCATAGTCCAGCTTCGATTGGATTAGGGCGATGTGGAGACGTAAAAGGGACTTCGATCAGTATTCTGAAAATTTTGAGGCGAGATGACCGCTAACAGTTCAAGCACCGCAATACAAGTCGTTCAGGAGTTTATTGTGCGGCGCATATGTTAGGAGTCATCTAGAATTGAGTCCTAGAAAAATTTGACTGTGAAGCTACAGGAATGGTGTAGGAACCATATAAGGTTAGTATTTGCGGGAAGAAGTGCAGACTCTTCGACTAACTTTTTCCCTAAAATAGTACATGCGAGGTTTGTTGGTGATGAGAAATAGAAGCCATTGCTAATTACCCCATTGTGAAAGATTTTCAATATTCTTATTGAAGTTGCCTTCAAGAAATGCAGCCTGGCACCGGAATGTATAGCGTAAGTCATCAACATAAGAAAAAAAGACCGTCGCTGAGATAGATGTAACGATGTCATTGAATTAGAAGAGCAAATAATAATATACACTTAGGCATGCCACTCCCTGGCTATGCAGGGCAGGTTCTAAGGCGATATTATTCATATACTTTATTTCCAAGAGTAAAGTGCGTGATAGAACAAAAGAGCACCCAAACCTGCGATGGAGCCTGTCTGGCAGAAACATTAATTAAAGAGCAGGGAGCTGTTCTCGAAACCAAACAGAGTGAATTAAGGATAACCCCAGTTCTCCATTTGTGTCATTAGCTTTTAAAAAGTCTAAAAAAGACAACAAATGGAAGCATCCCACCATTGAGAAGATTTCCAAGATGTTCATGAATCCAATTTTAACAAAGGGATCCACAGTCGAATAACTTTTGCTGAAACCAAACTGAAAGTTTGAAAAAGCTTGGACTCTCCAGAACAGGGAGAAGGCTGCCTGAAACCATTTCTCCATTAATTTACAAGTAGTACAGGCTCAGCGCGAAATTGTCTTTGGTGTCCGCCAACTTCGATATTTCCCAGGTTTGGAATAAAGCATTAACAGAAGCTGTAGTCCAAATAGATGGAAAAAAAGAGGATTCGATCCAGATTCTGTAATACAGATCCAGCAAGAACGCTGATGAAGAGGGGTGAAATGACGGAGCGTTATGTACGAAATTAAGTCTGGGCCAATGTATCGCTTTCTGTTCGCCAGTGCAGTTTTATACTCTGCAAGTGTAAAAAGACGCGTTATATGTATCGAATCTTCTCTTCGCTATTGAAAAGTCTGGCGGTGCAGAGTTAATTCTCAATTTTTGAAAGGTCAGATAGCGAAAGCAGCTCAGTGGCAGCAAAACTATAACCTAATCATCTGCAACAGCGCAGCAGCAAGATAGTATCGGTAATATCAGGTCCATAACGGAGAACTGTGGGTGAAGAGTTGTTGAGCACATATATTTCTGTGCAACTATCCACACTGAAAGAAAGGAATTGTGCGTTTGACAGTCGAAGATTAAATTTTGAAAGTAATTGTTTACTATGTATGTTCGATTAATTCGCGAGATCTCGCCCAGCGCTTTAAAAATAAGCATGTTGGGTTGGTGCGGGTTCCTTTTGTATTGCCTTCTAGAGTTCTTTTTCCTCCTGTTAGCTTGAGCCACATTCTTGGACCACAAGGTACCGAAACGCCTACCTGCGAAGAAATCCGAAGGAAAGCTTCCGCTGCTGTGATGAAACTTGTGGAAACAGTTAAAGGCATTCATCAATAGTCGAAAATAGCTTATTAAAGGTGAGAAAAAGTGCGGGATACTGTACCTGATGAAAAGGAGCCCACTCCGCTCGGTCATAACGCCAGCTAGAATTGGGTTTTAACATTGGGCTCGGTGCAAGTTCATTTAAGGCTAATGGGTAATGGCCACTGTCGTAAAAACAAACGACCAGGTTAAAGCGATCCATAGAGATAGGAGCAAAAGATATATCAATATAGAAGAAGAGTTGGTATCTAAACGGTTCATATGTAAGAGATCCGTTGTTAAAAGGCATCCCAGCTGAAAAGTTCGTGTTAGAAGCAGCTACAAGGATCTTGGACAAGACAAAGTTGACAGGAGTCTCCCCAAAGGTAGCGCTGCTTGTCTCAGGAATAGACTTATGACGAGGTCTTTCTTTGCCCCTTTTTTTTTTTTTTTTTTTTTTTTTTTTTTTTTTTTTTTTTTTACATCTGTGGTCAGTGTGTTTTGCTTTACAAGTTGATGTTTTATTTTACAAAATTTCAGCTTGTGATTTATCTTTTCTAATGTGTTTAGGAACATCTTTTTCAAGAAATTGAGTAAAGGTGTAAGACAGCATTAGGGTACATTGACGTTGCAGTCTCTTATCGTGTTGTTGAATTCTGGAGAGGGTATAGAGACCAGAGGTGTCTTGGTTATGAAATGCTCTCCAAGTTTGTATTGCGATGAAACCAAACTTAGTCATTGTTAGTTGGTTGAAAACTAGTACTCGGAGTAGGTTTGATGGATTTTGAACGGGAGATTGATTCAAGGGCTGCTTTTTGATTATTGAAGAATCAGTAGTATAGCACAATGCAGGCGGATGTTTGCAGTAATGCTTAGTTTCGCTAGAATTAGGAAGCAGTTTTCCTGGAAATGAATTGTGTTCGTGGATTACACGCCGAAGGCAGGGCCTGCCGAAATTGTAGCAAAATTGCTTTTATCTTGTGGATATTTGTCTTAAGCGCGTCGTATGAATCTCTCTTGCTCAATTTTTGATAGTACGAAACTACAAAACCTCCTTGTCTTCAAACAGGTAAGACGGCGATTTTAAGAATTTAGCCAAATGTGGTCTCCATAGTTTTGCATATGTGTTTTCACAGGAATGTGAAATTCTTCTCCGCAGAACTGGGCATATGTCTTGCGGTCCCCTACAGTATTTTCGGAGATGACCAAACCGTTGGCATTTAAAAGCAACGTCTGGGTGGAAATAAAACGTACGAACACTCTAGCTGTTAACCCTATTTTCACCTTTGAAGGTGAATAAGGGGTACTAAAGGTCAAAACAGTAAACGAGGATATGGTATCAGGCGAGTTCCGACGATGGGATAAACTATAAAATCTTTGCGACAGGAAACTTTTCTCTGGGAGATTTCTAAAATGAACAGAAAATCTTCCTATTTTCTGCTTCTAAAGAATAAAGTTCCTTTGGATTGTTTCTCATTTCCCATCAGGTAGTGAAATAAGAGGAATTGTTTTCGAGAACGTTAAGTATTGACCAGGATAAACTTTTTGACTCCGGAAAGTAGCTGTGAAGAAAGTAACCCCATTTCTTATTAACTCATAGTCTTTAACACCTAAAGCTTTTCAAAAAATGCTTTACTCGCTAA
>JABUQX010080188.1:80000-82500 GCA_015478945.1 Trachelipus rathkii
ACATATTAGGTTAATATTTTGAAAGCGAATGAAAAGATTAGCTTGGAAATATAATAATAGTTAGGGAAATAGCTACAGCGGAATTAATATACTTCGGCCTTTGTTTATGTGTATTACTATTATTATTGGGGATAACAAACAAAACACTCAAACAATGAATAAACCAAAATCAACAGACATGACTGAATTCATTTGCATATACCTACATGGAAATTCAGTAATCGTCAATATTTCGAAGATGCTTAGACATTAAATCACAGAACTTTTATTTATAATAAAAGGGAATTTATTGATGCAACAATCCCAATGATCTTTTAGCGCTCTTTACCATTATCTCTAAATAGCATAGAATTAGAGCCAATTCAAAGGTCACATTGACCCTAAATTCTTCCTCTCCTTTAATCTGTCAGTCATTTCATCAGCTTCATGACATTTTTATGCACAAAAAACTCACTAGAATGAATAGGGAACAAATCCTTCAAATGGCTCCAAATAGCCATATAAATAAGAAAGCGTAAGTCTCTTAAAAAAGACAGTTTTACTCACGAGCGGCGCGCAAAAACATACACACGCCACACACAAACATATATAATTATATATATATATATATATATATATATATATATATATATATATATATATATATATATTATATATTATATATATATATATATATATATATATATATATATATATATATCACCACCGCTCACGGTCAGAGCAATATTCAAGGAGGGGGTGTAAATCACATTATAAATGTAACCACCTAACGCAAATTTCTCAGATGAGCACAGACGCAGGCCTTAAAGTGAGGGAGATTAAATTCAGCAGGAAACACAACAGGTAAAAGAGAATTCCACAGAATAGAGGTGACTGGAAAGAAGGAAGCACACAGCAAACAAGTCTGAAGTTGCTGATGTCTACACAAAATCCGTGTGCAGACACTGCCCTTCCTTGTGCTACTAGGGCATCGTAAAGGCGGTGGTACACGAGTGGTCAGTTCCCTCGAGCACTTGCCGCTGTGGTACCTATAGAAAAGAGACAAAAGTTCCAACATTGCGTCGCAAAGATAGTGGGTCAAGTGAATTGGAAAGTTCAAAACAGTTTGTAAACTTTTTAGTCTTTGACTCGACCCTGTCCAAAAGCCGGGTGAAACCAGAGCCTCCCCAGATATTCAAGCAGTACTGCATACAACTGCGGATGAGACCCTTGTATAGTTGGAGTAACTGAAAAGAAGAAAAACAGTCTCGCAGTCTTAACAGAACTCCCAGCTTCTTTGAGGCCGCCCTAGCAACCATTATGATGTGAGGTTTCAAAAAAAATTATTTTGTTAATATTAAGGCCAAGAATGTTTATAATGTCAAAAGAGATAGGAAAGTTAGAAGGTGTCTTGAAGAGGGAGACTTATATAAGTTGGGTTTTAAAGAATTGAATTTCACAAGGTTGAAACGTCCCCACCACCACCAGAAATTCTACAAGATCAACGAGAATAGAACCAGAAAGATTAAGACGAGAGACAATTCTAGAATCAAAAGAGCCAGCAGATTTGAAATGAGCTGAAGAATAGAGGGTCGAGTCATCGGCAGAGTAGATAAGAAGCTGAGAAGATCATTAATAAAAAGTAAGAATAGAGAAGATAATAAGACAGAACCCTGAAGAACACCACTATTGACAGGGAAGGAAGCTGCCACCCTAACAACAATATCCGATATTAAGCGATTTGAAAGAAAGCTTGACATAAGTAAGCAAAGAGAAGGAGCAAACAAAAAGGAGAAGAGCTTGCAAAGTAGCGACGCGTGCCATACATATGTCAAGTGCCAAAATACATGTCTCCCCAAAGTCCTTAACGGCGGAAAACCATAAATCGGTTATATAGGAAGATACATCACCAGTAGACCGTCGTACTGGTGATCGGGAAAAAGAGAATGAGATTTCAGATTATCTAAGAAATGAGAGTTGAGAATGGTTTCAAAGACCTTAGATAGAATGCAAGTGAGAATGCATATGTCGATAGTTATATATAGTTATAAGGATCAGAAATGCTACCTTTCTTTGAAATAGATTGGACATATGTAGGTTTCCAACATTGAGGGAAAGTGCTAGTATTGAGGCAAAGAGAATATAGTTGAACGAGGGTTGGTGCCAACTCAGAAGCACACTCCCTCAAAACTGTGGGAGGAATGCCATCCGGGCCGCTCGATTTCAGGCGCCCATGCGCCTGATCAAATGTAATTACAGGTAAAGGCATGGGACTCCAGAGAGGAGAAGGAAGATTGCCAGATTCGTCCAGGGTTGAATTAGAGGAAAACAGGCTAAAGAATGTGAGAATTAGCAACAGAACCATTATAGCGAATAAGAGGAGGAAAGGCAGATTTGCAAAATTTGTTAGAGATGCTTTTGGCAAGAGGCCAGAAAGATTTGTCAGTAGGAGAATCAAGGAGGTCAGAGCGATTTCGCTTCATGAAAGTCAGATTTGCAACGATTCCGGGCTGAATGAAAA
>JABUQX010080188.1:87500-90094 GCA_015478945.1 Trachelipus rathkii
TGGCTAGGGTAGGAATAGGCCCTAGCAAGCCACTGCCTGAAAGAAATTGCTTGCAATACCCTTGAACAGCCTCGGAAGCACGCAGAACTCATGGATTTAGACTTTTAGGAAAACCAAAAAGGACTACGAATTTGGATTGTACTTTTTAAAACAATTAAATTGGCCACAATAAATGTGGGTACGTATAGAGGAAAGGGAGGAGGAATAGTGGAGGATGATGAAGGCCAGACTGATAGATGTGGTGGGGGATGTCGGAGATGAGAGTGGAGGGTGAAGAAAGTGGCAGAAGATTTGGGGCGGAGGATACGTGTGTTAGCTTACAGAGGAGTCGACGTAGGAATAAAGAAACATGGTGTAGGTTTCATTTTCGGACCAAAGATTGCACCTTTCATACAGGAAGTGAGAGGGGTAAACGAGAGATTGATTATGGGTACCTTTAAAATCAATAGGAAAAAATACCGATTATATCAGGAATATGCTCCACAACAGAGGCATCCAGAGGAGGAGAAGGAGAGGTTAATGGATTTGTTGGAGGAGTGTAAGTTTTTGGTGTGGAAGGTGGAAACGAAAGACAACATGCCTGCATCTACTGATGATGATTTAACGCCAGAGTGGGAAAAGAGAAGAAAATGAGGTGGAGAGGATATTGGTGTGCATGGAGAAAACGAGAGAAACCCAGATAGAGAGAGGCTCATAGATATATGCATGGGAAAGAATTTAAAAATTATGAATGGATTTTTCCAACACAGAGAATCTCATAAGATCACGAGATATAGATGGAATCAAAACACCGAAAAGTTTTGACCAAAAATCCATTTAGATTATTTCATAAGTGTCGGATACAGAACAGTGAGGATGTTTAAGGCTTCCTGGGAAGTCAGTTTTGACTCGGATCATAGATGGTTGTTGCCAGACTGAGGGTACAGGAAACAAAGTGGGCCAAGGTTGGCAGAAAAAGAAAGGTGATTAAAGTTGAAGCCGTTGAAAGAGAAAGGGAAAGAGAGAGAGAATGTGGAGAAAATAAATGAAAAGTTCATGATAATGCAAGAACCAGGCGTACCTTTGCAGGAAATTATTGGTGAAACCGCGGAAGAAACGCTGGGAGTGAATGTGGAGTGAAGGAACGAGAAAGAAACACACTATGTGGTGGGATGAAGATGTGAAGAGAGCAGTGGGTGAAAAGAACAAGAAAATGAGAAACCGGTTGAGAGGAAGAACAAAGCAGAGAAGAGCTTACATATGTGATAGCAAAAAACAGAGCAGAGATAGTTGAAGAGGGAGACAAAAAGTTTGGTGGCGGAAAGAATGGCAGAAGAATTGGGAGAGGAATGCAGTTGGAAGGAAAGAAAGGATTTTCAGGCAAGCAAAACATATAAAAAATCATAGAAAAAGCTTTTATAGTAATCAAAAATAAAGAACGGGGAGGTACTTACAAGCACAGGAAGAGTAAGAAAGGTGGACTGAATATTTTGGGAGAACTCCTAAATGTAGAAGAGGGGAGGAAAATGTTGGGAGGAACAATATGTGGGAGAGGAGATGGAGGGGTGAATCCGATAACGATGGTAGAATATGAGAAGGCATTGTCAAAAATGGAGAGAGGAAGAGCGCAGAACGAAGATGGAATTGCGATAGATTTGATAAGGGAAGGGAGAGAAGAATTAAAGCAGGAAATAGTGGAACTTTTTAATAAATGGTTGAATGAGGTGTAGTTCCCAACTTTACAAAAGAAATATTGTTTTGCCCATTTATAAGGGAATAAGGTGATACTGGAGATTGTCTAAAACTACAGAGGAATAGCTTTATTGGATCATATAGCGAAAGTGTACGAAAGGATTTAGAAAGAAGAATTAAGAGGAGTGATAGAGAAACAGTTGGGAGAGGAACAATATATGGGTACAGGAAGAGAGTATTCGGATCTGTTGTTTGCCTTAAAGAAAAGTGTTGGAGAAGAGCTGGGATTTAAATAAATAAAATATTTAGCCTTCTTGGACCTAAGAAAGGCTTTTGACTCGGTACCCAGGCAGACTTTGGAGGATGTTGGGGGAAGTGTACGGGGTGGAGGAAAGACTGAGGAGAGCAATAAAAAGCTTTGTAATAGCATTTGTGAAGTTGTAACGTGAGAACTGGATGTCAAAATGAGAAATGGTTTGAGGTGGGGGCGGGAGTCAGACAGGGTAGTGTCCTGTCTCCCTTACTCTTTATAGCTTACTTAGATGTAGTAATCAGAAAGGTTAAGGAGGAATTACCGAATCTGGATGGTGATATAATTGTGTATGCGGATGATTTGGCATGTTGGAGTTGGGAGGAGGGAGTATTGAGACGACTTATGGAAAGTTTTGACAAAAATTTGAAGGAGATTGGTTTAGAGATGAATACAGAAAAGACAGTGATAATGAGAGTGGGTAGAGAGGAAGAGGGAGAGGTGAGAATCGTCATTGATGATGAAAGATTGAGAAATGTGGATCAGTTTGTTTACCTGGTGGCGTATTTACAAGCAAAGGAGGATGTGTAAAGGAAGTGGAGGCAAGAATGGAAAAAACGGAAGAACAATGAGAGCGTTATATCCAATTATGAAGGATCGGGTAATGGATATA
>JABUQX010080189.1:0-2500 GCA_015478945.1 Trachelipus rathkii
AGCAACCACGTGAATAAAAGCACACATCTAAGTTGACTTCAAGTCATATGAAAACGAAAACACATTAAAACTCTTTTGAAAAAATGTAAGTTTATAATACGTTAGCAATTAGTAATTACTACTTCATTACTATCGATTGATGTATCTTTTTCAGTTTGCCTACTAATAAACCCTTAAAAACATCGTCTGGCAAATATATAAGGTTCATTATTTTTACTTTTGTATTTCGCCCGAGATTTAAGGGGGGAAGCAAGTGCCCCCTGCCCCCTGCCCCCTGCCCCCTGCCCCATATATTATTTTAATTATATAGTATATATATAATAATATATATATATATATATATATATATATATATATATATATATTATATATATATATATATATATATTATATATATATAATATATATATATAGTTTAATACATATATAAGATAAGATTCATGAATTGGAGCCTGAACTCAACTCTGATTTTTCTTTCAATCAAACTTAATTTTTTTTATTGTAATAATTTCATTATATATGTTCTTTATAATTTCATTTTATTATTACTGTTATAAATACTGATTTTTAAGTTTAATAAGTCCCAAAAAAACCAACCAATTTATGTTTATTTTTCCGATAATCAGTGCACCGATTTTACCTTGTTCATTCATTCTTGAGGTTTATCCAGTATGTAAGGTAGTAAAACGGAATTTTTAACATTCAGAATTTTTTTATTGTGTTATTAATTTTCTATTTTTTTGTTTTCTATATATTTGTTATTATTTTCTTGTATAATCATGAAACTTCATCCACTTGTGCATATATAATTTATATTACTTATAGCTGATGATGCCGACTTAGCTATAACGCGAAAGTCCTTTAATATACTGATGGCCACTCGTCTTTTGGTGGTTTTGATCTTCCTTTTCATCCTTATATATATTATATATATATATATATTATATATATAATATATTATATTATATATATACTATATATATATATATATATATATATATATATATATATATATATATATATATATATATATCAGTGGCGTAGTTAAGAGATAGGCTGGAGCATTGCCTACTCTTATTTTTAAGAACAAATTAATAATTAAGAAAAACAAATAAAAAAATATAAAAAATGTTAATATAATAAGAAACCATAAGGAAATTAATCTACAAAATCTTAAAGAAATATAAAACCAAAAATGAGCTATTTATGCTTTGCCTCCCTATCCACTGTTTAACTTGCATACGCACATAGGCGTAGCTGGAATGAAATATATCCTATACTTGTTAGTATATAAAGGGAGGCAAGCCTTCTGCTCGTCGGTCGTACTCTCAGTGCGTCATTAGATGTTGCCGTTTGGCGTTGTTGCCATATCGCGGGTATTTTTTTAAATTTTTTTTGGAACCGTTTTTCGCTTGTAATTATTATTATTATTATTATTATTATTATTATTATTATTATTATTATTATTATTATTATTATTATTATTATTATTATTATTATTATTATTATTATTATTATATTATTATATAATATATATATATATATATATTCTATTATATATATATATTTATATTATATAATATATTATATATTATATATATATATATATATATATATATATATTATATATATATATATATATATTATATATATATATATATATATATATATATATATATATGATATACATAGGTGGGCGTTATCGCGATTAATTTATCGCGATAAACTGTTTCGCGTTATCTGTTATCGATAAAATCTTTACCCGATAATCGGTAATCGCGAAATTTTTGTTCAAACTACGGATACAATATGGCGATAATTTATCGCCGATAACGGGTTCGGGTTATCTGCTTATCCGATAAACTCTTTTATCAATAAGAGTATCGCGATAGTTTTTGTTTTATATATTTAATATTATATATATATATATATATATATATATATATATCATATATATACTATATATATATTATATATATATATATATATATATATATATATATATATATAATATATATATATATGAACACAACCTTATATCTCTCAATTTTAATACTTTCTCTCTAACAGCTCCATCCTGCCCTTTGCGTTTTTTCTGACATTTTGATCGCGGGCCGATTGGAGGCCTTGCGTCACTTCTACGCTAGCTATAATTGGAAGGACTGCTTTGACTCTGGTGACGCTTCGGCTTCTGCCGATAAGGTGAGAGCTGTAATAGTTGATGGGATGAGCAGGTTCATTCCGTCTTCGACTTAATCTTTTTCTCCTCATAATCCATTGTTCGATCGTGCTTGCTCTCATGGCCATTTATTCTAGAGACAATGCCTAGCGGGGGGTGGAAATATTCTAGTTCTTCTATCACTCTTGCTAATTTTCATTCAGCTAGAAATCGTTGCAGGGATACTCTTTTTTTCGAGCAAGCCGGCTTTCATCAAACAAAAGTGCGCTAACCTTCTTGATTCTCCTACTGATAAAAATTTCTGACCTCTTGCCCAAAACA
>JABUQX010080189.1:7500-50000 GCA_015478945.1 Trachelipus rathkii
ACTTCATTTTCGTATTTCATCTGAGTTGCATTCAGCTTTTTCATATATATATATATATATTATTATATATATATATAGTATAATATATATATATATATATATATATATATATATATTATATATATATATATATATATATATATTCTACCTTTTAACCTTCTCACCCCTGACTACCCCATCATTGGAGCAGCCACACAGCGTCCAGGTACCCGCCGATGACTCCGGTCTTCTCCAGAGGTCTTCCAGGCGTCGGAATGTTCCAGACTGTTCTATGTTCTGAGAGTTAGATAGAGAGTGAGAAAAAAATGAGAGATTGGTTCTCCTCCGGGACCTGGCGTTGCAGTTTTGACAGATGGGTTGTGGTGGTTTGTTGAAGTTTGAATCTGTTTTTGTAATATTGTAAGGTAGGGTGGTGACCTCATCTTAGCTTGGCAAAGGATGACTGACTTGTTCTTGGTAGTGAGTTGAATTCTGGTGCTATTCTTGTGGGTGTTTGTTTAAAATGTTGCTTTTTGGTCTGCTTCTTAAGCAGTTTTCTGCTAGTGTCGTGTGGATTTGTTTGGTGTATGATGGTTGTTTAGGTAAAGGTGAAATGCTATTGAATTTGTTTGTAATATAGAGCTGGTAAAGAAAGAGGTTGCTTGAGTCAGTTGTGGATGGGGTTAGAGAGGGCAATGTGGCATTGGTGTTGAGGTGATTGAGGTTTGGTAAAGAATTGTGCGCCTATCATATCCAGGTGTGTGTCTGTGGATAGTGTTTTAGTTTCTTCGCGTAGGTGTTGTTGATGTGCATCCTATTATGATGATTCTTAGCGCTTTGTTTTGTGTCGTTTTGAGTTTCTTAATATTGTTTTTTATCAGTAGTGGGTGCCAAGTTGGAGAGGCGTGGTTTAGAGTCGGTAGAATGCATTATTTGTATATGGTGGTAGATATCTGTTTGTTGTTTGTGAAGTCTGTACTAGCGATGGTTGTTTATATGTTCAATTTCTTGTTTGCATATGAGATTATGTTGTCTGTGTGTTTTGTGAAGGTGTGATAATTGTCAAGTGTTACTGCCAGGATTTTTAGAGTTTTGTTAAAGGGTATGGCAATGTTGTTTAAGTAGACATTGGGAGGTGTTTTGCCGAGCTAGCGGTCGGTGGTGATTAAAGTAATTGATGATATGTTTGGTGAGGCGAACATTCTGTTTCCTATCAACCATGTTTGAAGTTGGTACATGTATTGTTGTATCAGGTTTGTGGCCGTGCTTAGGTTCTGGTGTGTAAGTGGCTATGGTAATGTATCTGGTAGGTTGTTATGATTGTCTGCTCTGTTTGTGGTTGTGGGAGATCGGTGGTAAATAAGTTGAATAGTGTGAGGGACAGTTTGCGTCTTGGGGTACTCCGTTATTGATGTTTACCATTCTGGTTTTGTATTGTTTGTTTGTATTTGTGCTTTTCTTCTTGATAAGAAATTATAATTCCATTTCTATAGGTTAGCGGGGATGTTAGATTTTGTTATTTTGTGAATGAAGTTAAGTTTAGATACTGTATCGAGTGATTGTTGATGTTGATTGCTATAATTACTGTTTTGTGAGTGGGTTTTGAATTTAGGCCGTTGGTTGTGGGTTCAATAATGTTTATGAGTGCGGTTGTAGTTGAATGGTTTAGTTTGAAACCATTTTGGAATTTGTGTTCGATGATGTGTGGAGTTATTTTGTTTAGTATGGTTTTTCTAGTAGTTTGCCGAGTGTTGATAATAGAGAGATGGGGCGATATGATGAAGGGTCAGGGGGGTCTTTTCCTGTTTTTAGTTTGGGTATAATAATAGTTTTTTTCCAAATAGGGGGAATTAAATTTAGGCTAATGGAGCTATTATATATTTGTGAAAATTGAGTTAAAGGCTGGTTCCCTAGTTGTTTTGAGATGGTTTGTTTGAGATTCTGTCTGGGCCAGTTGAAGGTGAGTTTTAAAATGTCTTTGTTGTATTTTAGAGGTCAGTTGTAGTTATTTCTATTGTTGGGCTTTGATTAAATTTTATTTTCCTGAGAGCTTTGAGGATTTTCTTGTTATTGAGGGTAATGTGCGGGGTTTTTGACTGCTTGAGAAGCTGAGTTGCGAGAATGCTTGCATATTGTTTGATTAGATTGAGAGTTGTGTTGTGTGTTTGCGTTTTTGATGGATTCGTGGTGTGTGTTTGTTGGTAGGATTGAGTTTTTCAGTTTGTCTTTGTTTGTTTTCCACATTCTAGTGTTATTCGTTTGTTGGATGTTTTTGGTGAGGAAGGTTAGGAAGTTGTTTGAAGGGTGTGTGTGTTGTTAAGTTTATGATTTGGGTGTTAACGGAGTTAATCTGTGTTGTCATTTGGAGTGATGTGGGTATTATTTTTCTGAGTGAGTTGCGTTGTTTGATTAGTTGTTCTATTTCAGGTGTTATGGCTGGGTTGTATTTTTTTTAGGTATCCTCTTGGAATGGCTTGTTCACTGCTTTCTGTATTAGAGAATTGAAATATTATGTGGCATCGTTGAATGTTGACGTGTTAGTGATATTTATTGGACGTATGTTGTTTTCTATATAATTAGTGAATTTTTCCCAGTCTGATTTTTGGTAATTCTTATTTGTTTTTCTAAGAAGGGGGGTGTTTTATTGGAGTTTTGATATTTAATGATGATAGGGAGGTGGTCTGAGTTTAAGTCGGTTAAAGTGGACCAAAGTAATTTGGTGTGTAAATTGGGTGAGCAGAACGTTAGGTCTGGAGAGGAGTAGGTTTGATTAGTTTGGGGTGGGATTCTGGTTTGGTGGTTTGGGTTGTTGAGGATGTTTAGGCTTTCAAGATTTGAGAGGATATAAATGCCTCTGGAGTTGGCAACTTGGGAGTTGGACTATGTTGGATGGTGTGCTTGAAGTCACCTCCCATTATTAAGTTTGGGAGGTTTGAGAAGTGAGAAAGATTTGGTTAGTAGTTATTAGGGCAGTGTGGTAAAGTGTGGTGTGGAATGTAGAGGTTTATTAGATTGTGTGGTGTTTTTATTTATCATTGTTGTGAAGGATTGTAGTTTGGTGGTTTGTCGTTTAATGTCGCTGTAGTTTGTCAGGCGTATGTTTGTGTATGATAGCGAGTTGTGTACAAGGGTTAGTAGAGTGTGATTTTGGGGGGTTTGGGGTGTGAAGATGGCATCATAGCCATAGAATTTTGGTTCTAGATAGTTTTCGGGTAGGTAGGCTTCTTGTATCATGGCTATGTGTATGTTGTGTTGTTTTAAGAAGACTTCAATTTCTTTGGTTTTGTTGTGTAGTCCATTTGTGTTGAATTGTAATATGTTTATGATGTGGGTTTGTTTGTGTGGGTTATTGTGGGTGGAGCGCAGACTTGGCAGATCCAATTGTGTTTTGAAGGGGGTAGCGTGGTGAAAGGAGAACAGTGTTTGTGAATCCATTGTTTGCATCTATTGCAGTTTATGGAGTTTCTTCTTACTATCTTGTTGCATATTGGACATTTGTAGATTCCAGGTCCAGGGTTTGTTTCTGTGTCACCGGCTTTCAGGAGTAAGGCAGAGTCATAAGCCGGGAAAATATGCCTCATAATGAGTAGGAAGAGGAATTATATTTTCATTGTTATGGATTCGTTTTCTTATCACTGAACTTGAAGTTCTCTGCCCTGTGTATTAGCTTTTTTTCCCACTTTTTCGTTTTAATCTTTCTATAATATCACTCCTCTTTATTTCCATGCTATTAATTTTGCCTAGGTATTTCTCTCTTCTATATTATTTTTACTTATGAGACTTTTGCACATGCACTGAACACATCTTGCTGATCTCTCTTACATTCCCTTGAGTAATTTTTTTTTATTTCACCAATGAGGTATTTTTATACTGTATAATTTTTGAGCTGCTTGCAATGAGGCCTAAATATAATTCTGATACATCTTAGCATGAAATAATTATATTTTTTTCAACCAAAGCTTGGAAAAAAGAAAGATGAAATATAAGTCTTGGTTTCACTTACAGTAAGTGACCTTCCTCCCGTCCATTGAAAGGAAAAGAAAATAATAATAATGAGTTTGTGTCTGAATAAAAATCTGAAAATTGACATTTATCTCTACCTGCATGATGTGCCATTTTATAATTCTCATTACATGGCTCACAAACATCAGTATCGACTCAGTAAATTTTCAAATTTCGAATCAACTTTTACTAAAATATAACTTATTTTTTTGCTATTTCAAAGCCAGGTTATCTTTTTCAATATTTTGATTTACTTTCTGCAGGCCATGTCAAGTTTTGAAGTGCCCATTGGAAATCCATCCATAGAACTAATAATGCAAGAATTAAAGGAAAGACAAGAAGAAAATGCCAGACTCAAAGAAGAGATAGAAATGATTAAAGTACGTTATATATATATATATATATATATATATATATATATATATATATATATATATATATATATATATATATATATATATATATATTATATATATATATATATATAGTATATATATATATATATATATATATATATATATATATATATATAAAAATACCGAGTATATATTATATAGTGGTAGTTGGGTTGACTGCCCACTACCAGCTATCTCTTGCCAGGAATTCTTAGGCATGCCTCGGACCTTGTGGTGATCACCGCAAGCGACCTAGTACCTTTCTGGGAAATTACATGAATCGTCTGGGTACATGAAATGATAGAAGAAATAAATGGGGAGGAGAGAGGTGATGGTTGTTTTTAGAAAGGGTTAATTTGATTTGCTTGCTGTGGCTGAAATAAAGATGAGAGGAAGCTGTAAAGATGAATGGTGTGGGGTGATATGTGTTTGTATGTGTGTGTGTGTTCTGGAGTGGAGAGGTGGGGGGGGGGAAAGAAGGAGTTGGGATTCTGATGAGTAACCTGTGGCACAGAGCTATGATGGATTTTGTTTGTGTTAGTACTAGAATTCTAATGATTAAATTTTAAGTTTGAAAAGGTCGAGGTGTGTGTGTGGTTGCAACACAAGGTCCATAAGAGGGTGATGTTGAGAAGAGAGTAACTTTCTGGTATAATCTGAGCGATGTTTTGAATGGGGCGAGTAGGAGCTTCAGATTAATTGTGATGGGCTACCTAAATCGGATGTTCGGATAGGTTGAAGAAAAATTTAGAGGCCCATTGTGAGACTTAAGAATACTGGAGAACACAATTTGGGCTTTTCATCTATACTCAACTAGAGATGTTATTTATAATACAAATTTAACGTAAAATAGCTACTGTCCAATACTATGATTTGGATAGTAGGTAAAGAATGTTATGAAGTGAAAAGTATGATTTACTTTTGTTTCTTAAATGTGAAATATTTGATGGAGTAAACCATGTGGATGGGTTTGTAATGGGAATACAGAGGCATCATTTTGTTCATGTAAGAGTAAGATATTGGCGATGGCAATGGAGGAGAGGAAAGTGAATAAGTGAAAGGGAGAATAAGAGTGAAGTAAGTGAAAACAAGTTATAGAAGAACTAATCGTGTAGAGCACTTTAAATAAATCACTGGAATCATGAACCAATGTGAAACGAACAAATCTGGATGCAAATAAGATACCTTCTAGCCTGAGCAATAAAGAAGAATATCTCGGATGTGCTAAAGTTAGAAAATGTCACATAGTGCATAGTAGTCAGAAGGTGATGTAATCTGGAAAGGGTTATTTTGAATATGCAAAGATTTTTAGATTAAATCCGGAAAAAATCTGGTTATGGGAAAAATAAAGGAGAAAAAAAAAAGACTAGAATGCATTTTAGAAGGGGGAAATAGAGTAATGAAACAGTGGAAGAAGAGTATTGCGAATTACCAAGGAATTAAGAACACGCAAAAATTAAGGAAGATTGTAAAGAATCAGGCGATAGTACCTTCTTGACTGAAAAAAATAGATTTTATAGAATATGTGGAGGGAACACACTTTGAAAATCTGCATAATATAGCTAGTATTGAATGATAATAGTGTGTGTGGATTGGCGTTTAATGTTAAAAGAATTACAATAAATTGACACAAGTTGAAGAAATGTAATCAGCAGGATAGATGATTTACAGGAAATGATCAAAGAATGAGATGAGATTTGTTACAGTGATATGAATTGCTATAACAAAGTTTATGAAGTATAAATAACAAAGGATTGGAGGAGAGCTATAATAATACCCTTATATATAAAGGGTAAAAGTGGAGTATGGAAACTATTAGCGGAATTAGTTGATTTGTATAGAAGATACTATCTGGGTAATTTATTGTAAAGATTACATTTAGAAAGACCAAGCGATCTGACTGTATTGAAGAACATAGTTATGAGAAAATAAGAGAAGAAGAATAATTTATTATATATTATATATATTATAAGTATAATAGTATTATATTATAATATAAATATATATATATATTAATATACTATATATTAAAATATTATTATAATATATACATACTAATATATAATATATATATATACTTTATACTATATATATAAGATATATATAATAAATATAATTATATAAGATTATATATATATATATAAATATATATATATTATTATATTATTAATATATAAATATATATATTAAATATATATATATATATTATATATATAAATATATATATATTATAATATATATATATATAGGTTTAGGTATTGTGTGTAAGAATAAATGGAGTTGAAAGTGAGTGGTTTAATATTGATAGTGGAATGAGACAGACAGGAATTTATTTGCCTCCTTGGTTATTTAATTTATATACAGATGTGGTGATGAATGAATAGTAGAGGTAGGGGAAGATGTTATATTGAAGATGAATGGAAGAGTATAGGGTGCTCTGCTTATTGTACGGGGATGATTTGTGTTTTGTGTTGTAAACGAAGAGAGTTTGGGGGATAGTACGAGGATGTTTGACAGGTGTGTAGAAAAAAGGAGTTTGAAAGTAAATGTAGATAAGAGTTTAGGTTATGGTAGTGAATGAGGAGAGTCCATAGTGTGAAGTCACATTGGATGGTGAGTAGGGTTGGGAAAAAAACTGTTTTTTTTTCATGTTTTTTTTTTCGTTTTTTCCAGTTTTTTTCAATTTATATTTTACCAAAAAAAAAAAATCTAATATTATATTTCATTTATATTTTCTTGTCTGAAATTGAGATACTTGATAATTAAAACACAAATTCAATTCTTATGATTTTTGTAAAATAGCAGATACTACCTTCTCTTATATTTGTATCAATTGTTTTCGTTACACAGTAGGTTGTAGCTTGCAGACTGCTATTTGTAGGCTTCTACTAATTTAACCATGTATTTTACATTTGTATCATATATATCATATTTATAAATTTACTTTTAAACATAATGGTAATTATATTTATATAGAAGAGTCTGAAGCAAGCAAAAATTATATAAATACAAATGAAAATACATTAAGCAATTTGAGAAAGAAAGGAGTATTCCTACTTAGAAAATTCAGCATTTGTGAGTGAAACACTTACCTACAGCTTAATACTTCTGCTTTCTCATACAAATATCTTAGTTCAAAGAGCTGATCACCAGTATCAGTTCCTCTGGTTCGACAGCAGAGAAGAAACACTTCAAGCTTTTATCACTTCGGGTCAAGATGGAAAGCATCCTCAACTTGCTGAGTTTAAGGAAAAGGTTTGTAGTTGTTTTATTTTCCATAAGAAAAAAGTAATTTAAAGTAATAGGTATAAGTTATGCCATAAGCAGACAGAAATTTAGAAACATCCATTTTAATTTATAGAGAATGAGAAGAGTAGGCTAATAAATTGTTTTATATGTTGTAATGGGTTTTTGTTATAATTATATGATTAATCTCTCGTTTTGTAAAAAAAAAGTTAGAAGTTCTCTTCTTAAACTAAAGTGGAAAGTTCCATTTTAGATCGATAATCGATTTTTGAAAGCTGAAACAGAGTAAGCAAACATTAATGAAGCCCATGCAAACCAAAAATGATGAATATCAAATATTCAGAATATAAAATAAAAATATGGAAAACTCATAAAAATTTTGAAACACAAACTCATAGTCTTCCCACCTTGTAGGAAAATGGTGGAACCAAAAAAAAGTTCCATTTTAGATCGATTCGTTTGAAAGTCTTTACTCTAAGTTGTTCAAACATGTAAATTCCAACTTATTAATGAAAAAAAACGAAAAAAATTTACTTGTTTTTTTCACGGCTGTTTTTTTTTTTTTTTTTTAAAAAAAAAAAAAAAAAACGTTTTTTTTTTTTTTAAAAAAAAACGAGCTTGGTTTTTTCCTTTCCCAACCCTAATGGTGAGTAATTATAGTAAGTGTCTGAATTTAAATATTTAAGATATAATGTATGAATGAGAAGGGTCAATGATGCAGAGGGTGAGGTACTAAAAGTTTTGAATATAGGAAGTTGCTGTGCTAATATTATCATCCCTTGGTTTATACACATTGCGACTAAGATCCCTTAATGGTACCGAAATTTTACATGAAGTACATTGTTACATGTTAATTTATGTGTGAAACTATAGTATGAAATAGAAATAAAGATCTTAAATTAACAATCTGGCTCACGATGGACAATCTACTCTCAAGTTTATGATTTGCTATTAATTTTCAAAGGGGAATTGTTGATTGTAAAGAATGAACAGGGAAGATAATATTATAAAGAGTGAGAGTCTTAGACTGGTTACTATTTATATGAGTCGGTTGATTAAATGGATGTATGGTGGTGAGTGTACTGAGAATCAACCGGCTGGAAGACCAAAGAAAAATGAGTCCATAAAGGAATGAGAGTTTGGCAGAGGCGAGATGAAGGGTGCATATTATGAGCGTTTTGTTGAGTTGGTATGGTTGTGTACAGCCAGAGGTGAAAACCCATATGATAGATTACTACAGTGAGGGACTGTTCGTCTGTGAAAGTCCTTGGTGGTGTGTGTTTTTTTTTACTGAACCAGCTCACACTAAAGGATGGAAAGATGCCAGGCAGCTATCTTTCTTTCTCATGCTCTTCTACTTAATTGTTCCATTTTCCATGCATGTTACGCACCCTTATCCCTCAACTAATGGGAAGACAAGGGAGTATAAAGATAGAAATTTTATATATATATATTATATATATATATAGATTATAATATATACCACTATATATATATATTATATAATATAAATAATAATATATATATGATATATATATATATATTATATATTAATAAGTTATATATAATATATAATATATTATATAATATAGATATATTAATATATATTTTTTTATTTTTTTTTTTTCATTTGTTAACAAATTAGAGAAAATTAATCTAATTATTTTATTGAATGAAATTCAATGAATAATATTCAAATAAAACAAATTCAAAGAAAAAAAGTTAAATAACCTAAAAAAATAATGAAAATATGATGAATAAAAAACCCCTAAAACGGAAATTAAGACTAAGAGGTAGAGGATTAAATTCTGAGATGGAAACATTGAGGTAGTTAGAAGGCCTGGATATCACAATTTATCTCTTTTAAAAAAAGGAAAAAAAATAAAGAAAGCAAAATTAGAAATCACTACAGAATCAAAGAAAGCAGATAGTGTTGGTGCCAGTGATGATCAACAAGGGAATGGATCTAATGAGAATGAAAATGCCAATCTCCACAACAAAGTTCTAAGAAAGGTTAGTTTTAGTTTTGGCTACCTAAATAGTTATTTTTTTTTTCAGAATGACTTTAGACTTGTCATCTATACTTGTGTCTATATTATCCATATATATACTGGTGATATACTTTCTATATCTAAAATTATACTATATATATAATATATATTATATAATACAATATATGATATATAATCTACAACCTTATAATATATATAATTAACGCATATATATATAGTAATATTATATCGGTTAATTATTTATTTAATTTACCTTTATTTATCTTAATAGGACCCTCTTATGTGGGGAGTCCAAGCCATTTCAAAAAACTTAGCAACCTCCACCAGCGACCCAACAGTCTTCCTTAAAGGCAAGCGTACCTGATGTTATGTTTCTGTGGAGTCTGAATTGGGCATTCCTCACTCAGTATGTTCAACCAGTAGCAGTCTCTGATAGAGTACCTCCCTTAGGGTACCAGATTGTTTGGTGGAGTTTGTAGCAGGTTGAATCCATGTTTATATTCTTGAAGGTTCGGTATCGCCGGAGCTCAATGGGAAAAGGAGATCATCATTCGTGAGTGGTGTCTTGTGAGGATCCTTCAGGCTGTAGTCTAATAAGCGATTTGTGACAGCAGTTGTGGGGATCGTAGTGTCGAAATGTGTCATGCATGAATATTTTCCCATACAAGAAAGCCATTTGGGAAGGGGAATGTTCTAATTCCTATATCTTCCCCCACCCTAAACCCATAGAGAATAATATGTATAATATAGATATACTACGATAGTATAATATAATAATATATATATAATACTATATATCATTATATCTATATAATTATATATATATATATCTGCGAAAGACAATCATGAATGGATAGTCGTTAGGTTAAACCTCGGTGTGTATAGTGGGAGTGTTGTGGAACCGACTCCGGCTGGGAGAACGAAGATAAAGTGGATGAGTCATGAGACGAATGTCGAAGAGACGAAATGTAGTTGGCGACAGAATAAAGCTTATTATGATAGAGATAAATGCGTTTGTAACATGGGGGCATGTTGTGTCCCACCTGCGCCAAGGGATGAACCCTACATTACTATTTACCAATATAAGTCCGTCGCGTATCCCATGAAGCTCTAGGGGAATTCTTCTGACGATTTCTCAATAATTACATGCTACAGAGGGAGCAGAAAGGCTGGGCTTCTTTTGACCATCTTGTCATACTCTCCTACTGCTTTTCCTTTCCGATGCTAGGTAGCGTCCTTACTCTCCAAAACTTAGGAGAAAAAAAGGGATAAAGAAAAGAATTTATATATATTAATTTTTATAATATAATATATATAATATAATAATATATATATATATATATATATATATGATATATATAGTATATCATAATTATAATATAATATATATATATACTTATAATATATTTATAGCGGGAATATATATAATATATTTACTATATTATATAGTATATCTACTACTTATTATATGTACATAATCTATATATATTAATTCTTAGATTAATATAATTAATAGTAATATAATACTACTATATTTTATATGCTGAGTTTATACCACCTACATCACTCCAAGTCTTTCTCTATATATATATATGAACAGGGTGTGTAAAAGGAGGGTTGAAAGTAAAATGTAGATTAATAGTAGGTCTATGTAGAGTTAGAAGAGTTACCACAGTGTGTCATATTATATTACAACTGGATCCAAGTATCTGAGTTTATATAGCTATTTGCAGGATATAATCGTTGGTAGGAAAAATGAAAATGAAATGCAGAATTATTAAGAAACGTTAGTGAATGTGAGTGCTGGGCAATTAAATCCTTGGGATGTAAAATAACTTAATTTTGTGCCTGTGGATTTGTATAAGCGCTATACGAATTTGTTACCTGTGATTAATGCCATACACTAAGCAATACTAAAATCAAATATAGTAGAGAAGACTATGAGTGGAATAAGCTGTTAATTTAGCCCTTACTAAGGGTTTAGAATGACATCTTAGGGCTTTATTGTTCGTACAGATTTATAAAATGAGAAGAACTTCATTGATTTATGTCTGTGGGTAAAAGGCTGTATATAGCAAATACCTGCTGAAAGAATCATCAAGATTTTGGTATATGGAAATGATGATGGATGATAGTTTGCTTAGAATATATCGATGTCATAGGTGTGCTGAAGTGCTGAAATTAGCACAAACTGATAGACTGAAGAAAAAGTGAATTTATCAGTTAAAAGTAATTGGAATTGGCGTCGAGCAGAAGAAAGGTGCATCAATAGGGTTGATTGGGTAGTTTGATGAAGGGGGTATGGTTTTTGACTTGTCCCAAGTACATAAGAACCCCATATTTGTCATTGAAATTAAGCAGATAAAGTTCCGGTCACAGTCTTGTTGAACCCTGGTATTTATTATTTTTGACTGCGTACTACTCTCATTTAAGGATAAGTCAGGGGAGTTATTAACTTTCTCTCGATTACCACGGCATGTTCTTCCGACCTAACTGTCTAACATTCCCCACTATGAACCCACCCATACCCCACATTTTAGTGGGAGGTTAAATAAGAAAGAAGAATAAAATAAAACAGTTCAATAAACTAATGAATATTCTCTTAGTGATAATGCAAGATCTTGGGTGTTGTTTAACTGTTGAAGATCCAACCATAGTTGCTCCAACTTGTCGAAAATCTCTGCAAGTTATTGCATAACTAATAGAAGATGGACCACAAGAAGAAAAAAAATTGCCCAATAGCTATTTAATTATTAATTATATTTTTATATATTCGAATGTATATAGTCACTTTTTTAGAATTTATGTTCTTATGTTATGTTAAATTATGATTTGAACGCCGTTATGATTCTTAAAAATTACAAATAAGTTTACTATATAAATTCTCTTTAGTTTTCCCATTGAGACTTAGAACGCTATGGCCGGAGGAAACTTCTAAACATAATAAAATATAGAAATAAACTTCACTTCCCCCATGATAATAAATACTTGCAAACTTGTAATCCTAATATAGGAATATAAGCTTAGATTCGCACTATCAGTCTTTATGTGCTAGTCGAGGGGTGTAGCTGAGGTTGTGTTGTTGATTAAGGTCTTAAGGTATAATGTGAAATGGCTTATATATTCTTATAATTATTTATTAACTTTATATATATAAGTTAATATATAACTAAATATCATAATATAATTATATATATTATATATATATATATATATAAATACTATAATAATATCTATATAATAATAATATATATATATTAGTCAATAGAAAAACTTCAACTTCCATAAGGAGGGGTTGCTTTTAATTGCAACTACATTACAAAAATGTGTTGTACTTTATTGTATTTTTTTTATATGATCTTATATTTACAATATTTTTCAAAAGCATAGATAATTTGCAAATACATTATAACACCTTGACTAATGATCTTTAGATTTGTAGAAAGAAGTTATAATGGCTCAAACTACATGTTAATTAAATGACAAGTTTGATTACAATCTTATTACAAATGATTTTTAAGTTGATGCAGGTTTTAGATCTACTAAACTTACGATATATAATATAAATAAAGAAGAATAGAAAAATCAGTACTCAAAAATGCAATAAGAAATACAAAGTTCAAGTACAATGATAGTAAGCAATACTGCGCAGATTAATGCAGGTAATATAAATTCCATAAAAACTGAGCAACATACACGAACTTAGTAAACACTATACATCAATCTACAATTATTACAGAATTAAGATGTCGAGAGTAACTAAATATTCTTAGTGCAAGTAATGATTACAAAACAAATTATTAAGGCAAAAAATTAAAAAAATCTTAAGCATATAATTTAAGAAATATGAGAGCGTAAATCTAGAGCCACTTTTAATAGTCTAAATAAAAAAAAGCTCTTAATATAGTACAACTTAGCAAACTCTAAAAAAGATCTAAATTTTATATATAATTATTATATACTATATATATATATACTATATATATATATATATATAATTTATAGATAATATAATGATAGTACTATAAATATAGTTACTATCATATATAATATAATATATTAGTATAATATATATGACAGTTTGAAGGATAAAAAAGAAGTATACAAGGAAATAGGAAGCTCTTCTGAGAAGCGCGAAAGGTTAAAATGAGAATAAGAATCTGCTTTAGAAAATGGATAGGATGATGTCTTTGTAATCTGTATGAAATGATCGGAGTGATGTGGCAAGAACATTCTTCGAATTAATCATGGCCACATTATAACAGTAAGATGAGTGTTAGCTGAATGGTCGTTTTGAATTGCGTGCAAGAAGAATAGGTATTTGGATCGAGTGTTACTATAAGAGAACTTTAATGTGGGGTGAAAAGTTGTCAAGAATGTAAATCTGCAGTATAGATTAAAATTACTTAGTAAATGATCAAGACGGAGCAGATCGTGATTGATTTATTTGGAAGTTGTTTGTAAATAAAGCGTTTCAAGGAGAGGTATAGTCCAATTGGAGGTAGAGCATGTAATAGTACCTTGACAGCTAGTTCTTAAAGGTAAGGAGAAAAGGGGAACTGTAACATAATAGCGAATAATTATGTTTGTAGGTTAAGTATATGCTGTTATATTGGGTCGAAAAGATGCGCTCGACGTCGCACTGAGACTGATCTGGTCTAAGAACAAGGTGACGTTTCAGCGAGTCCGTAAGAGATGTGGGATCAAATCCTTTTACATTGACAACAAATGATAGAAACATGTAGGAGAGAAGAAGAAAAAATTATTATTTTATGATTTAACAGGCGTATGATACAGTTAATAGGAAGCGTCTATGCAGTTAGTTATATATATAGTTGAGGGCCTGAATGAATCAAAGTATGATGACATAGTGAACGTTATTAAGATAAATTAGTGTCAATGTGATGTTTTAGTATTAAATAGCGAGTAAGACAGGTTGTTTATTCCTTGGTATTCCCAATTTGTATATGGATGGTATGAAAGGAAATTTGAGTGGTGATGCAAGAAATTGTTATAATGTAAGAATGGAAGTTAACGTGACTGCCCTACCTATTATATGCGGATGATTTGCTGTGTGGCGGAATCTAAGAAGTTTGAGAGATTGATAACAGATTTTGCAGTGTGAAAGAGCGGCTGAAATAGTAAACCGTGATAAGGAGTTAAGTTATGTGTGATGAGGGACATTCCTCAGTGTGAAGTTATGTACGATGGTGAGCAGCTGACACAGTGCTGAGTTTTTAATAAATTTTTACGCATATGAGGAATCGAAGAAGGAAGCGGGACGATGCAGAGTTGCAGTAGAAAGTTAAGTGTAATGCAGATAGGGTGCTGGTGCAATTAAAATCTGTCTTGGTGATGCAAAGGACTAATACTTGAGTATGATGCTGGGTCCGTTAATGAGGGTATGGTCGACCTGGTGTTATCTGTGATCGTAGTGAGACTATGGTTCTGATAAGAAGTATAATCTATAAGTTCATGTTCCAGATGACAATCTTAGTTGTGCTACGTTGAGAAGAAGATAAAGAGAGGATATAGAAACTATGAGGAGAGTGTGGTGTTGAAGAAAAGTTAAATGAGAGAATAAATGAAAGGTATGTCGAGATGGTTTGTCATTGAAAGATGATATTTGATAGTAGGCTTTAAGCGCGATGTATAGTGTGAGTTGTTGGAACCGACCGCTTGTAGACCGATGAGGAGAAAGGTATGAGTCGGGTAACGAATGTCTGAGGAGAGAAATGTGAGTTGCATACGAGGAATAAAGGCTGCATATAGGGAGAGAATGGGTTTGTATATGGTGGGCAGTGGCCCCACCTGGCCAGGATAACCCTTACATGACAATTTACCATAGTGAGTCCATCCGTCCCTTATATGCTCTAGTGGATTTTCTGTCTCGTTACAGCTCTCACTAATTAATGTACAGAGGCAGTAAGGCTGCTTTCTTTTCGACGTTTGTTAATGTTTCTACTGCTTTTCTTTCCGATGCTGGTACACACCTTACCCCCAATCTTGGGCAAAAGAGAGAAGTGAAGAAAGAAAGAAAGAAAAAAATATTATATATATAATATAATATATATATATATAATAATATATATTTATTTATATATATTAATAATATATATATATATATATGTATATATTATATTTTATTCACTTTCCCAAGAAAATAAAAAATTACTTTTTCAGTTAATTAATGTAAAATATATATATATTATAATATCATGAAAAAAAAGGTGCGTCACATGCACTGAAACAGAAAAATTACTTGAAAAAATATTTCAGTTTTGAAAAAAAAAAAAAAACAGCCTTACCGCCCCCTTATACCCTTAAGAGAGACTCATTTGCAGTCATAAAATCCACCCTAAAGTTTTACGAGATCGCGAAGGAACCTCACTATGGCATCTCACAGTGTTGGGGTTCATCCTTTGGGGTAGGCCCAAACCCATACCCCTTCACAAAACCCCCCATTCACTCCTATTATTCACCTTTTCTTTTGTATCAACTTACAACCCCCCCCTTTCCCCCGGGGGGGGCCATTCTCTCCAGCATATACCTTTTACTGACTCTATTCAGTTTTTCTTCGTCTTTCAACTAACTCAAAAAATTTACAAAAATATTTTCTAAACTGGAAAACCAATCAATATCATCCATCCCTCTTTGACAAACATACTTCTTTTACTTCATTATTCTCTCATTTCACCCTTTCTTCACACCACACTCTCTTCTTTTTGCATTCATTCCATCATTTATCCTTTGAGCGTATAAATCGCCTCAAGATGTCCATACTGAAACAACATTGTACTTAGATGTATACCTCTGTATTCCAAGACCATAGTACTATATATTATTAACACACAGCAACATACCCTCATATAAAACTGTAGCACACTCAAGACTTAGTCCCTTTATATCCATCTAGGATTTAATTCCTCCAGTCACCTTCCTACTATTCACAACTTTCCTACTACACTATCATCCGTTCCCTTTCTTCCAACATATATCCTCCTAATAATTTAAACTCGACATTTGTTCCAGTTGCTCACTAATTAACATAACTTCCCGCTGAGTTCTGTCCTCACTCACAACAATAACCTTTCTCTTATCTAGGTTTAATTTCTTACTCCTTCTTTTACACACCGTGCCAAATCCCTCTACCAATCCTCTCAAACTCTTTTCAGATTTGCCATACAAAATCCAATTATCCACATATAATAGGTAGGGTACCCTCCACTCTCTCCCATTTTCCATCATTCTAACCTCTTCCCCTGCCACCCCCACCTCTAATTCTTTCATACCCCATCAACATACAAATTGAATAACAGGAGACATAACACACCCTTGCCTCACTCCACTATTAATATTAAACCAACACTTTCCAAACTCCATTTATTCTTACACACGTCCCTATTGTCAAACATACTTTTACCATCAGAAGCCTATCACTAACACCTGCCATAGAGCTTCCCTATTAACCCTATCCTACGCCTGTTGCAAATCCATAAAACGTAATTCAATTTATACTACTTCTTTCTCATTTTCTCAATCATTTGTTTCAATGTAAAGATTTGATTCACACCTCCTCTACCACTTCTAACTGCACCTTTGTTACACAACTTGAAGATCCAATCAATCATCATCTCGCCTCCATTCTTGATCAGCTATAATTCCATCCTATACCTGCAGATTTACCATTCTTTAACTTGCTCACTCTAAACCATTTCTTCCTTCCTTACTAATTACTTCATCCCCCAAAATACTTTTCCTTCTTGACCATCAAACCAACACACATTCACTATCACCTCTTCATTACGCCAATGTTATGCAGATTTTAGAAATGTTCCCCCCACACTCCCCTCACATCCATTTCATCAGTTACGAAAGCACTATCCCTTATTCCATTCCCCTTATTCTCATTCT
The DNA here is from genome assembly GCA_015478945.1 of Trachelipus rathkii. Lineage (NCBI taxonomy): Eukaryota > Metazoa > Arthropoda > Malacostraca > Isopoda > Trachelipodidae > Trachelipus > Trachelipus rathkii. Next base: position 25,049 of record JABUQX010080189.1, read on the forward strand.
TAACCTTTCACGCTTCCTTCCAAAAGAACTCTATTCCCTTGTAAGTCCCCATTCATCCTCTTTCCAAACTGTTCATTTACCTCATAAGTTAATTACCTCATTTATTCATAAGATATACGAGAGTTGTGTATAAGATGGTATCAAGGAAAAATTATGAAATTGATTTGTGTTTGTGAAGGAAATGTTAAATGTGTTGGTATAATGTTAAATCATTGATGGTGTTAGAATGGGTGTTATTCGAATCATAATTTTTTAGTAAAATTAAGTTTTGAGTTGATGGAATGAAAAAGGTCCCCGATAAGCCACGGAAGTGGGTTACAATTAAGAATGAGAATTTTAAGGATCAAGGTAATAAGAAAGTATTTAAATGCGCTTGCAAGTAAATCAGTTGAAACTGAACAAATCTGGAAGCAAATGAAAGACGAGGTTGTTAGTAGTGCAAAAGAAGTATGTTGATATGCTAAGTATGAATAAGAATGAACAGTAATGGTGTGATAGCAAGCAGTTAAAAAGTAAAAAGAAAACCGCCAGATTTCAATTACTAAAACAATGATAGCCTTAAAAAAAAAAAGATTTTTGAATATATTTTAAGAGAATACACCGCGATTACTCAAAAGTGGCATGCAAATGAGGAAATGAACATTTCTTATATAAGTAATTATAAAAATTATTAATTAATAAAATATCATTTAATATAAACTAAATAATAATATCAATATCAATAAATAAAGTAAGAATGAAATTAATATAAAGAATAATAATAAATTAAGATAATAATAATAATAAGGTGGATTAACGGTTAAAATTATTCTAATTGTATTCTAATTTAGTAAAATTATAAAAATTGTAATTAATAATAATAATCATATTTATAAACTAAATAATAATATCAATATCAATAATAATGAAGATAAGAATGAATATTAATAATAAATAATAATAATAATAAATAAGGATAAATAATAATAAAAAGGTGAACGGTAAAGATTATTCTAATTGTAATAGGTAATAACATCTAACATACAATGATAAATAATTTTAATCATTATACTTTTCATATCAATATTATAAATAATTATAAATGAAGAATAAAAATTTAATAATAATAAATAATAATAATATAATAATAATAATAATAATAATATAATAATTAAATAATAATAATAATAATAATAAATATTCTTTAGTGTTCTACAAGATCTATGGGTTGTCAAAATTGTAAAGATCCGGACCACATTCCTCAGACTTGTGAAAAAAAGTGCAAGTTTTGCAGAGAGAATAAAGATGGCCACTTGAGAAAAGATTGTCCAAGGGTATTATTAATTATTTTTATTATATTTTGATATATATATATATATATATATATATATATATATATATATATATATATATATTATATATATATATATATATATATATATATATATATATATATATATATATTAAGTATAGATATAATATCAATATGATAATGTGTATATATATATATTATATATATATATATTATATATATATATATATATATATATATAATATTATATATATATATAATATAATATATAAATATATATATATATATTACAATATATATATATAGTATATATATAATATATAATCATAATCATAATCATAATCATAATCATAATCATCATCATCATCATCATCATCATCATCATCATCATTATCCACCTTCTCTCCCCAAGAAAGGGGGTAAGGTGCATGACATGCACTGGAAACAAAAAAGTAGTAGAAGAATATGACACGAGTCGAAGGCCCAGCCTTACTGCCCATTTTATACCTTTTAGTAACTCGTCGTAGTCAGAAAAACCCATCCTAGAGCTTCCGGGACCGCCGATAAAACCCTCACTTATGGCATCTCGTCAATGTGGGGTTCATCCCTTGGCCCATGTGGGCCACAACCATACCCCCCTCACAAAACCCCGCCTTTCACTCCTATTAAGCAACTTTATTCTCGACTTTGCCAAACTTACATTTCTCTGACTCAATCCACTTTTTCTTCGATCTCTAGCCGGTTGTCCATTCCCAGCACACTCAGCACTTACAATCCACTTAAAACCACTATCCTCATGTCCACATGCATCCCGCATACCACACTCATCTTTTCTACTCTTCATATTTACACTCCACAACACTCATATACATAATCTATCTTACTCTCTATACACTAAATTTATCTCACAACCTAGCACACACCTAGAATGCCATCTGAGCACATTATACTTTAGATCTATCTTTATCCCAGACCATAAGTCTCACTATTCATTAACACAGTAAACAACATACACTCATCGTTAAGATCTAGCGCACTATCGACTTAGCCCTTAGATTCACCAACGATTAATTAGCACCAAGCCACCTTCCTTACATCACAACTTTCCTTCTACACTCTGATCATCCTTCCCTTATCACCTCTATCGCATCCTAAATACTTTAAACTCAGACACTTGTTCCCACTGCTCAACCATCAATTTAACTCACACTGAGTATATTGTCTTACTCAACTAACCATAAACAACATCATCTTATCCTACTTTCCCTCATCTAAAATCTCCCACATACCCTTGTCATTCGCCCTCTGATCTATATCAAGGCAGTCTCGCTATATCTACAATTAAAAGTGGGCTTGACGTTAACTCTCTACTTCTCCTCATCATTATCTACACTCAGCTCTTACTCCATCATCAATTTCATTATACTAGTTACGTCTTCCAATTGTCAATCCTCGATCCAGTCCGCTTCGCATAATCGTCCATATACACTGGCTATTTATCTTGTATTCATCCTTATAAAAATGGGATGAGTGTGAGGTGCTTCCCTACCATATTATATGCGATGATTGGTTTGTGTGCCACTGAACTGAAGAGATTGACGATGATTACTGCAATAAGATTTATTAGTATGTAAAACAGAAGAAGTTGAAGTAAACGTAGATTAAGAGTAAGGTTATGGTGTGAGGATCGCCCTCAGTGTGAAGTTATGTTAGATGTGAGCAGCTGGACAAGTTGTCTGAGTTTAAATATTTAGCTCTTAATCCGTTTGGTATGTGTTGGTATAAAATGGAAATGGATGAGCCAGAGATTGTATCAGTAAGAAAGTTGAATGCAAGAAGGAGCTCGTGCAATTAACTTTAGTGGATGTAAAGGACTAAGTCTTGAGTGTGCTAGGGCTCTGCATGAGAGTATGTTGTAACCTGTGTTAATGTAGTAGTGAGACTATGGTTCTGAATAAGAAGTATAGATCTAAAGTCAATGTGTTCAGATGGAAAAAATCCTTAGGCTGCTAGTGTTGAGAAAATGATAAAAGAGGAATGTAACCGTATTAGAGCCATCGGTGTGGTTGAAAGAAGCGTAAACGACAAATAATTAAATGAAATACAATTGAGATGTTTAGGCAGTGGAGAGGAGATTGATGTCGGTTGTTAAGCGCCTATGAAATATGTGAGTGTTGAGAATCGACCGCTCGATGACGACCAAGAAAAAGTGATATTATCATAAAGAATGTATCAGCACAGAAGAATAATGGAACAATGAACATTGCCAGGGCAATGATAGACGAGAAATGGCTGGCCAAAATGAATTGTAAGGGTATGTTTGGCCACCTTGCCAGGGATTTAACCGTACATTTACGAGTTTACCATAGTGAGGATCCGTCCCGTGGTCCCGTGAAGCTCTAGGGTGGGCTTTTTTTTCTGATTGCGACGAGTTATTACTATATAATGGTACAGAAGGACCGCCTAAAGCTGATCTTTGCTTTTCGACATTGTCATTCTCCTACTGCTTTTCTTTTCTGCAGTACGCATCCTTACTCCCAATCTTGAGGAAAAAAAGGTAGAATAATAAAAAAGAATAAGTAATATATATAATAATAATTATAAATATATATATATATATATTATTTATATATATATACATATCAATAATATAGTATACATATATATATATATATAAATATATATATATATAATAATATATATATCCATATTATATCTATAATATATATATATACTATATATATATATCCATATATATATAATACCGTGGTGAGCGGGTTCAGATATCCCTTCGGATACGGCAAATTGCACGTTTCCTTTTTTCACGTTTGTTACTCCTCCATTTTGTTTTGTTGTATTCCCGCTTTGGTTTCTCGGGTCCATTGCCTCCATCCCCCTTACTATTGTACTACTCCTCCCTCTTTTGAGTGCCCCCCCTTTTTCTTCCCCTCCACTGGAACCCTTATGGCCTCCGGTAGTCTTTTGTTTGCTTCCTGGCTCCTCCTCACTCCCATCCCCCGCGATTGAGTGCACAGTTATAAACCGCTCTTTCCGCTCCCATGACCGGGCCGCCTCATTGTCTGAAGTTCCACCGAACCTTTAGTAACCATAGGAGCGTCCTGCACTGGTTGTTATAATCCCGGCTTCTCATTATCGGGGTACCATGTTTCATGAGAGCGTACTGTCGCGGACTTCCGGCTTCTAGCCACATCAGCTCCCTCCACGGGTCGGAGCGTTGGTTAGTCTGGCTTGGCTCCTGCAGGACAGGACACTTCCCATTACGGGTATGTTACCCCCTTCCCTCCTCCCTCTAGGTAATTGGTAGATCTTATGCTCGCTTGTTAATTGTTATTATGGTTTATTCCCGCGTGGAGACAGAAGTATCTTAATAGGAGTTAACTTATGAATACGCCTTAATTAAAAAAAAAAAACATTTTAAAAGAAGCAAAGTTCTAGCTCGAAAACACAAGCTCCTCCTAGCTCTGGTACCAAGCTAAGGCTTTGATGCCCTAGTATACGAAATATTCCTGCTGCTCACCATCATCCAGCGAACCTCCCTACACCCCAGAGTCACTGACAATCGACCCTCCTTATTTTCTGGTAGCTGTCTCTATACTGTATCCTGGCGTTACCTCATCAATCCGCTATCACCAGAGTGAACGGCTTTTCTCCTCACCCTCTGTCTGGGCGCGCGCTCTACTCCTACCATACGCCCGACTGCCATGAACGTTCCGTTCTCGGTCCACCCCGCTGGTAGCCTATCTAATGACAGCGTTACCCTCTGTACTTATCTTAGTTCCCGCCGACTTCACACCTCCTTCACTCTCTAAGCCATCCGTCTCTCAGTGACGCTTTAGACACGTTCTCATAATCTATCAGACATCAGGCGACTCCCATGAGGAATTTCTCTCCATCGTTTTCGCCTCTCACATCAGAGTCTTATGGCTTCTACTTTCATATGAATGCCAACCACCTGTGTCTCCACCCGCGACCCCATAGTTCGCAATACATCTAATAGCAGAACACTGTGAAGCTCCGAGTCGTTCCATATGATCCTGAGGCCTCCTCAACATTTACAAAAACGACATATGCGGTCAACAAATTCTACTTACCTCTCTCATAAGGAGACTTCCCACTGTCCAACCCTCGTCTCTTCTCACTTTACTACATCTCGACCAGGTGAGACGGTTTCACCGTCACTCGGTTCGCCAGACATTCCCGCACCCAAGGAAGTTTCAAATTATATAAATTGCATCCCTCAAAAATATTGTAATGCTCCGCAGTCATCTTCCCATTTTGGACTCTCCAACACCTCCCCGGCGAAAACCCCCTGCTGCCCGAATTGCAAAAGTTCTCATCAGTGTCATCTGTGCCACGTCCCTTCTTCTTTGAAAAAGGAGTCTCTTTGAACAGTGTACCATACAACAGCTTCTATCGCCGTGATGCCTCTCTTCCTAGGGAAAACTTTCACACCTGCCTCTCTCGTTGCTGCTGCGACTAGGCTGTGGTTTCTACCGCCCAACCTTTCCATCGCCCTCGTGCACCTCCTTCGCCTCTACGTACTTCCTGCGCCTCGGATACTGTACCCACTACTGGTTGCACATTTCACCCCTGCAATTGAACTGCCCCCCTGCATTCTCCCGACTATACCACGTCGCTCATCACACTCCCCAGTCCTTGCCTTCCATTGTTCCCTGTCCTATTGTGGCTTTCGCTGAACAATTCCCAATGCATCCCAGGGTTGTATTGCCTCCAATTTCTTTCTTCTCCTGATTGAGCATCCTCTGGCGTTACTGCTTATTATACTCTCCCTTTGCCGCCTGTTTCCCGTAAACGTCCGGCTCTTGCTCTCTGAAAACCGCTGAACTGTCTTCAGCCTAGTATGTGGCCTACTCTCCTGAACGTGTATCACGGTCTCCTTCGCAGGCAAACGCATTACTCTCTTTTCATTATCGGTCCGTGTACAGCATTTCTTAAATTCCTCGGCTTTTCCCCGTTTCTGACCGAGTCTTTCTTCTCTTCCGTCCGTTGTTTGCCCAAACAAAAGCTAATCTGTGCCCTTCGCTCGAAAACGCCACTTCATGAATGAGTGGAAAGCTATTCCTCTGTTTCGGGCATCCACGAATATTTGTTACGGCGAGCCCTTGCTTCTGCACCGACTCTGGACGCCTGAACTTTGTAACGGGAAATGCTTCGGGCCACTCCTCTCCTGCTGGTTCCTCCTCTTGCCTACCTTAATGAGACTCTGCTCATATTACGAAACTTCAAGTGGTGTGAGCTACAACAACTTATACCTTCTTAACGCCCGTCACCTGGACTATATTGGGGTTCCGCGTCTCCGTCCGGATGAGACGTAATCTTCCTCCTCCACGATCCTTATTAGTTATTAGTTTACCCGTACTTTTTGCACGGGGATTTCACCGGTCTCCCCGCCCTATTCGGAGACCTTGTGTGAGAACTACCTATCTTCTCTACTCTCTTCAGTAAAACACCTCCATGTTCAATTCTCATGATCCTTCCAGCTTCCCCGGGCTATAAAAGGCGCCCCTCGATAGCTAAGGGGCCTATCTATGTGACCCCCGCCCTCCCGACCTCCTTCGGTTGATTCTCATCCAAGCGTGCTTCTAAAAGGTAAAGCTGACTGCCCATCGCATACCCATCAACGATGTAACTTACCGCCTATTCGCTCGAAACAAATTGAATCATTTTCATCTTCTTTTCTTCAAGACTAAGTTTCTTCAATGAACGCCGTGGTACTACCAAAATCTTCCGAAGAGTTGGGTACGACTTATTGCGAATTGCATACTCCAAAAAGGCCATCTGCCTCCAAGAATTGCTTCACACACCTGGTAAACCGTAGATACTTTTCTGCCGCCACGGGTCCACAATAATTGCTCTCGCTTCCCAAAACGTGGCCGCCTATATGATAGGGGTGGTGCGGTATTCTTGTTCCACGGAATCGTTTCTCTTATCACCCCATCGATCCCTTCCAATCGTTTACAACCGGTGAAGCTACCGTGTCCACCTCGATATCCCCGATTTACTTTTGTGCTCGGTTCTAACGTCTTCGGCCTAGTTGGTTCATTAACCCATACACGAGAGAGCCATCCCTTTCCTGACTTTCGCCACAACCTCTCCCCATCCCCCTTGTTCCCCTCTTTGCTGAATACCCTCGGACTCAATATCACCCATCCCGCCTTTCCAACCTGTAAGGGAGTTTTCGCCCAGCTTTTTTAACTCAATAGTTTCTTCAACCTAATGCCGGAATTTGCTGATTGACAAGGACCGTTTTGCACGCCAGCTTTTCGATGGACTCCTGATGCCTCAACACAGGTCGAATTACCAAACTACCTGTCGAAACGTCTTGGCCGTTGACATAACTTCCTCCGAACTTTCCCCCTCCCCCTGTAGTTGAATCTTCCTTATTGCCTCTTTTCGTTCTCAATATTAATGACATCTATACTTCTCCTGCTCTGGGACACCGTCTCCCAATAACCCTCTGTGATCGCAATGTCTCCTACCTACTCTTAATAACCTCATATTCTACCTTCACCATTCCTCTACTTGGTCCTGATCAATAATCCCATAGCACAACGCCATAAATATCCATCCATCTTCCTCTTTAATTTGTCCTTCACCATCCTTTGATATTTTATTTTAATTAATTTATCTTCTGATATAGCTCAGCTGGTTAACTATGATAGGCTGGATTGTCCTCAATAACCTTTTCAAAACACAAACTAGCTAAACTTTATGTCCCTGCCTCCCGGCCACTTACTGTCTTTCATCCTCCCCTATCGCGCCAAAATGCTGTCCCCTTCAATATATTACGGGTACCTGTGACTTCTCCTCGTTTACACCCGGGTGAATGCAGATTCGCCGCGCTCTTCGTTTTGCTAAATCTTTCGTCCCAGTCTGCCCAAATCGTCAACTCATCGCTAATCTACTAAAGAGAAAATCCCTATCTTTCTTACCGTTCATTACCTCTTTAAGGCCGCTGCTGCTCGGTCTCGTTGTCTAAGCAGGAGGAACTAGGAAACAGTTTTTTTCGAACTTACGTTTTCACGGTCAATATCTATCACTCCGTCCTACTTCTTTCCATTTCTATACTGTTTTTGTCGTCTCGGTTGTATGCTGTTTGCTCTCCCGAACACAAACTTTCTTCCTAGGCAATCCACCCACTACATAAATTGTCGGTACCTCCATGCCATTCTGCCTCCCATTCCACGTCTCCCGATCGACCTCAAACCCCCATGCGCCCTCAACCACTCTCTACCTCGAGACCCTTGGACATCATTGCACACGTCCTCTCTTCCATTGTGCTTCCATCATCCCCATCCTCCCATTTGTCCTATTTTCATTAATTATACTTTGGCCTACCTATATCTTTCTTCTTTTGCTGCAGCGATTCTTTCTCGTTTAGTAATCAGTCGTATTCTACCTCCTTTTTTAATAATCCTCCTTTACTTCCTGTATCACCGCGGTCCGGCGGCATCACTCGAGAGTTCACCACTTTTAACTGATCTCCTGTGTGAGGATCCTTCTCTATAAATCGATGGTTTCATGACGGGTTAGAATTTCAGGGCTCCCGCCTTTGTTAGGATGGAGGGCGCCTGGCCACTGAGGGTATGCTCCTACCAAATTTACGTCATCTCCATTGCCTCTGCTTTTGGCGTTTCTTCTGCTATATTTTTATCTTTATATAATCAGTCTGGGGGGAGGGGTCTTCCTCCCCAGTTTGGGTTAACGCTTATACCATTCCCAATTTCCAAAGCTGGGTGGTAAGGACCCTACAACACGGACACCACGCCGTCCCATTTCTCTAACTTGTCACACTTGTAAGTTGATGCGAGAAGATGGTGCTAATCGTCTTATCCTCCCGACGTTGGAGGCCTTGCGTTGGCTTTTTCCGCCATCAGTTTGGCCTGTTTAGACATCATCGATCCCCACACAAGAAACCTTTATCTCGTTTGGACACACCCGATGATCCGTGAGCTTTCTCGCTCAATAAAATTGGTCCTAGCTGTTTTCTTCCATCTCAAGAAGGCTTATGATTCCACATGGAGAATGGGAGTTCCCATACATTGCACTCTCTGCCTTCAAGGGACAGCTTCCCCTCTTCCTTCAGTCCCTCTCATGTCGTGTTCGATTTTCCGGGTTTCCTGTCGGTACCACTCTCGTTCTCGTCATTTGACATGTCCGAGGGAGGGGGCCGCATGGAAGTGTCTCAGCGTTCTGCTTGTGCTGTCGTTTCAAATGTGTCATTGCTAGCGCAATCCCAATTTCCGTTACTTGTGCTCTATCTAATGTGGACGACCCCTGACTGGTATTGGTTTTTCTGGGAGTTGTGGAAAACTTTTATCATGGAAAACGTCAGCTGCAGCGGCCCAATTGGGGACTCGTTGGAGTGATTCACGGGGTTTACTTTTTCCGTCACTAAGACGTACTGTGTCAGAGGTGAGGTTCTTGGGTTCGTAAGGCCCTACCTAGAGATTTGTCTCCCTTCTGACCTTGTATGGCCCCCCCGATCCCACCTGTGCGCATGGTGAGGTTCTTGCGGATTGTATGGCATATGCTCGCATCTGACTTTATCTCCCTCATATCCCCAATTTGAAACTTAACTGCCGCCGTTCATTGGACCGCTTACGCCACCTTACGTCTACATCTTGGGTCATGCTTCGTCTGCTGATCATGTTGGTCAGGTGATTATGCGTGTGTGATATATGGCCAGACGTCTCGGGCGTACTTGCGCCTTCTCGACCCGATACAGAATGAGGGTTCTGCGGATATCACTTGGGGCGTTTTCGTTCTTCGCCAAAGCGAAAGTTTGGAAGAGATAGAGCTGGAAGTGATGCCCCTGTCTTTAAGGAGAGAATATCTCATGTGCTCCTTGTTTCTCCGTCTACAAATCCCCAAGCCATCGGCTTTGACTCCTCTCATCGCTGAGGTTCCTCGTAGTCCTTCCTATTGGCCGTTTGCTGAGGTTGTGGCGTCTGTCTTCCGTTTTCTCCGCCTCCCTGTGCGGCTGATGTTATAACAGATTACAACCTACAGATCGATGTTGCCCTTATTGGTTGATCCGCCCCCTCGTAGCCTGTGACATCGAGGTATCTGCCCCTCTATCAAAATCCGGAGACCCACCCCTCGTCTACTGAGAAATACTTCAGCCTCCCAGTGCCGCGCGTATATCTGGCAGTACTCTAGCACCGTCTAGCATATCATAGAAAATTGTACTGCATCCCTCGCGCAACACAAGTGCGCGAGCAGCCGGGTGTCTTTCCGACCTTACTTCGATACGTGCATACCTCCGAATCTCCTCCCCGAATCTGAGTAACGCTCCTTTAGTCACCATCTTCTCTCTCTGTACGCCGATAGTGCGCACTTTGAAGCTATTTAATATAAAATAATCTGACCACTTAGCATGTCTCTGCTTGACACGATATACAATTTTTTGCTTGCAGAGTCTTCTTTTTTGCACTACAAATCGAGACGACCAACATCCTTATGGTTTCCATCATCCAAAGGTTTCTAATGTATGCTAAATGCTAGACACAAGTGTTTGACTTTTTGCTTTCCATCTCACTCGGGTGTATGCCGTATAACGAATTTGCTGACAAAGCGGCCTATCGCACTGCCACCTGCAAAATTACCTGTCGACGATACTTACCTTTGGCCATCTTGCTGGAACACCTCCCAGCTGCTAAGTTCTGCTCCCGACTCCAAAACAGGGTTTCCTCGTTTGTGGCAGGGAGTGTTGTGTCGGAGATCATCGTGGTGCTAAGACGCGGTTAGCGTTTAAAGCATTCTCCTGGGATTTGGCCGATCGTCCTTTTATCGCCGGAGTCGCACCAGAAGGGGTGGTTCTGGCTCGTTGCGAATGCCATACTAATGTAACACATAGCTATCTTATGGCAAGTGAGCATCCAACCTTAGTCCTTTCTGCGACTCTGTTGCTTAGCAGCTTGCGTATGTTCCTGTATTGAATGTGATTGTTGTGGCTGTTGTGGTTTGTGTGTCTTGATAGTTTTATTATTTGGTTACTAAGATGGGCATGGTCGCCCTGTCCGCTAATCCCCGTCCCTCACCCGCTATATATTGCTCTCAATCACTTCATTTACCCACGAGTGACGCGTATATTCCTTTCCTTCGAACTGTAACGTGACTGCTCTATAGATTAAATAATTGCGGTTCCCGTTTTCATGCGGGATTGTTTAGGAGTTGCCCCCTGTAGTTGGTATTCTGACTCGGTATAGCTGCTTTTGTGCTACGCAGTTTGGCACCACTACATTTTTTCGAAACAAAAAAAAAATAAAAAAAAAACTGTCTAAAGATAACATCTAATCACTATCCTTCCTACTCAAAATCGAACATATATCTCTATATATATGATATTTATATGTTTTGGTTAGTCAACTATAAAATAAATAAACTATATTTTTAGACATATATAGTTAATTTCAAAATTATCTTATAATAATAAATTATTATATAGCATATTAAATATAATATATATATTTATACGTATATAAATACTCATATATATATATAATATATATAATAATATAATATAAAATTTTTGTTCCTCTGTTAATGAATGTGAAAAAATAAACCAATTAAAATATTATAATAATATATAAGATATAATAGATAAGTAATATATAAGAATAAGCGTATAATTGCAAGGCCTCTATATAGGTAATATATATATAAATAGATATAAGAACTCAGTAAAATAATATATATATATACTAGTATATAGTAGACACATAATATATATGACAGCGAATTTTGCCGCAATTGCGGAGGAAAACATTATGGCTGGAATTGTGAAAAAGAATGCAAATTATGTAATATCTCCGACGGCCATGCTAGAAAGGATTGCCTTAAGGTACTTTCAATTTATCTCCCTTCAATTAAAAATTGAATAATTCAATTTCTAAATTAATTTTCTAAATAAAAAATTGTATTTAAGTAATAAGAAATATTCTCACATCTTGGACCAAATAAAGATTATATTAGGGAGTATATGAGTATTAAAAAGAATATTAGAGAAGATTGTATGAGTTAAATGAAGACTATTGAAGATGATATTCTTTGCGAAGAACCGAGACTATGTAACTTCTAATTTAACCTCCTCTTTTTTAATTTATCATCATTATTAGTAATAATAATATTTAATGAATATTCTTTAGGATAATCCAAAATTTGGTGGTTGTCGTAATTGTCTAGATCCGGACCATATTGCTCTGACTTGTGAAAATAAGTGCCAGTTTTGCAGAAATAATGAAGATGGCCACATAAGAAAAGATTGCAAAAGGGTATTATTATTAATTATTATATTTATTTGTAGTATTTTTAGAATTGTTTATGTAGTGGTTAGTTATTATTTTATATAGTTAGCCTTAAAGTTCAATTTCCTGTTGTCCCCAATGTTACTCTCTGAGAAGGGGATAAAGCATGATTAAAAGGAAATCGTGTAATTAGTAATATAATAGAGTGAAATTATACATTACAATATGTCCATTTAAATATTATGTTAAATGTAAGTTTTATAAATAATTCATATATATAGATAAAATTACTGTATCATATATATAATATTATATATATATTAAACTTATAATTCTATTTTAAACTTAATCAATTTGCTAATTTGTTCTATTTAGAGTTTGGGGATAATATGTCCAGTTGTAAATTTTCACTATATATATATACTAGATAATATATATAATAAATATATATAATATATTCATATACTCATTTCCCCCATGATAACATATAGTCATAAACTTGTATATCTATTTATATAAAATAATAATTCATATATTATGTTATTATTAAATGTATATATATATAATATAAACTGTATCAAATGGCTACAGTAAACCTGCCATATAAAACTATCCCCTGGACCCATCTATCATCTCCCCATTTGTGTAACTACCTTTTTATTAGCCCGTCCCGATCATCATCATCCATCATCATCGCCAATCCATGCACCTCTATCAATCATAATCTCATCATCATCATCATCATCATCCCTACATTTCTATCATCATCATTACATATAGTCATAAAATCAACATATATCATCTATTATCATTATCATATCATTATCATGTCAATCTCATCTTATGTATCCATTCAATTCATAATAATCTCACCATCATTATCATGTATCAACCCTTTGATACACTATCTTTATCAATTTACCACGCTATCTTTCGATTGACATTATCCGAACCAATATTAGAATCTATGTATCAATCTTACTTTATCATTATAGATAATAAACCTTTATTATTTATTATTTCCATATTGAAACAGTCAATATAGATATCTATCGCATCCATTCATTGAGTAATACTTGTATACACAATTCGATTCAACCATGACACATACTAAGTTATTATTATCTTTAACTTAATTATTATTATTACTCAATCGATAACCCATTATCATCATTATCTGATCGACTTTGCCATATCACCACAAATCAATCGCGCATTATATATGATATTATTATTATCTATCACATTATATTGCCACATCTATACAATTTCCATCTGTAACTTCATCCTTTATAATACCGCTGGAAAACAAATATCCCATCATATTATCCATCCCAACCCTTTGTATTTTTATCTTACCCTTGAAAATTGCAAATTGAATAATCGATCATTTATCCCTATTATCATTATTTATTACATTTAATATATAATACGTAGGTGCAACAATCATTATCAATAATAATCATAAAAAACATTATTTAAATCAATTATTATTATTATAGATTAATAATGAAAATATTAAATATTATATTTAATTATTTTTAGATGAATACAAAGATTATCCCGAGACTGGGGGTAGGGTGCATGACGTGCATCGCAAAAGAAAAGAAGTAATAGAAGAATATGACACAGTCGAAAAGAAAGCCCACACTCACCCCATCAACAACAGCCATCATTTGGAATAAAATACCACAACTAATTATGTGTATGAACTACATTTATCGTATCGACGAGTCAAAAATCCACAACCAATAGAGCTATCACATTGTAAACACGACGACGACCATTCAACACAACTAATGACGAGAAAAAACGACAAATAAATGTCAGTGTAGTGGGCTTCAAGTAAATCCTTGACTCTAACAGAGTGATAAATAAGCACACAAACATATACCCTTCAATACTACAGAAACACCCGCACAGTCCAATGTCTCTCTAATAGAAACACAATTTAATACAATGTCTCACCCAATTTAGTCCAAAAACTCATTTCTATAATTCCTTCCAAAAGCAGTCTCAAAATCCAAAATTACCTTACTTGCTTTCAAATCCCACGACCTTTTCATTGATTCTCACCAGCAAACTATGTCGTAATAATACCCAACACACACATGCTACATATATACATTCCACCAGATTAACTAACCGACTATCATCATCCTTTCCACATGACCAAAACCATCTCAATGTATTTTCATTATTCCTCATTTATCCATGTCTTACACACCATCCAACTCGTACTAATACGTCATATCCTCATTTATAATAACTCTCTTCCAGCATACCTTAACACGCCTGATACCTGACGAAAATTAATTATCCTATAATTATATCTTGAATAACATGTACTTATATAGAATCTTAATACCTACTATTATTCCATAAGCAATACCAATTAAGTCTCTACTATTAACTATAATTTCTAAATAACACAAGAAGTGATTAACACAACATTCAACGCACTTCATTAAGATAAGGATCTACTACGAAGCACACTTACAAACTAGTTAACCTAACTTTGATACATTCAGCCAAATTAAACGATTTAGTTTGCACCAGCCTACCTTACCTGACCATTACTCAAACTTGTCCTTAGAACCACACTCTGCGAATCATTCCTAATCTCAACTTCGTCAATCCATAATATAATAAACAAGTACTTATATCTAAACTTTAAAATTATTTATAAACTTCAAGACACTTTTTCCAGCTGCTCACCATGTAACATAACTCACACTGAGGATTTCCTCATAAATAATATATATATATATACAGATAATATTAATATATATAAATATAATATATATATATTATATATATGATAATATATATTAATAATATATATATAAATAATATATAATATATAAAATATTATATAATTATAATATAATATATTAAATATTTAATTATAAATTAATATACTCATATAGTGATAATTATAATAAATAATAATATAGATATTAATATATAATTTAATATTAATATATATATATTATATAGTTAAAGAATAAGGAGGAAAAAAAAGAAATATACTATATAAAGTTCAAAATTGCTAACCAAAAGTTAAATATAATAGATATTATATAATGAACAGTTGAAGGTGGAACACTAACCTCTCTTAACTCAAATACAAAGGAAATAACGGCAAAAATGACTCTTACTGAGATAGAAGGAACGTCGAAAAGGTTTTAAGAATGAGTAGATAATAAGAAGTTAAGAGAATATGCTTATTAAGCTGCAATAAATGATAGACACGATGGAATTTATATACACTTTTATATATGAAATAGTAATGATGTTGAGAGAAGAAGGAGTGTGAATGAGAATGCGTGGGAGGGTTTGTCTGAGAGGTGAAAAAATAGTAATAGGAAATGATATAGTATTTAATATATATGCCAGTCAATTACACTGGACGTTTTAGTATAGGAATTCAGCACAAATAGTGTAAGAATAGGTATTTTGAGGATAGTTTATTAGTAAGAGATATGTAATTAATTATTAATGAGTGGGAATAGTGGTGACGACAAGTTGCTTAAAAGAAACTAGCCTAACCTGCAAGTATCAGATGAAATTACTAGTAAATTTGATCAAGAGCGCGAGCTATATGTGATTTGATAAGTATGTAAGTTGAGTTATAAAAAGCCTTTAATGTAGAGGAATAAAGTCCCCAAGATTGAGAGTGATTTATACCCAGGCAAAACACCATTACCCAGAACAATTATAGCCAATAAATATAGTAATAAGGGTACAAAAAAGAATCTAAATTGTAATATGTACATAGTATGGTACATACATAAAAGTTCTATCTGCCCTGTCTTCATAAGGTTAATGCTGTATTTTGTTCGAAATAACACCTGGCCGCTCTTTCCGAGTGAGCCTACTAATGCTATGTGATTCAAAAACAGAACATAGTCGTTATAGGTCAGTGGAATAAGCATGCTGAACCTGGAATCAAATCTCACATTGAAACAAATATGTAGAAAATGAGGGAGAAGAAAATAAAATGAATATGTTAGTTATGCCGAGTTACAACAGGCGTGATGAAAATACTGATTGAGAAAAGGAAAGCTTTGTATTCCGCATAAAATGAAGATAGGTATTAGTGAATTAAATTATTAAATACTTGGGTAGCTTACTGGAATGAATCAAAAATGTATGACATAGTTAAGCTGTGAGTTTGATTGTTATTTTAAGAAATATGGTCATATGAATGACATAAAGGTCCTTTAGGAGTTAATAGTGGAGTTATGAGACAGGTTTGTATGTTCTCCTTGGATTTAGTGCGATATGGTATTAGGAAATGGATTATGTATAAGAAAATCGAGAGTATGGAGATGTCAGAATAATAGGTGTTAGAATGATGGAAATGAGAGGAGTGTGAGTAGCCGGTGCAGGCCTAAATCACTGTTATGCCAATGATTTGGTTCTGTGTGGGGCAGTGATAAAGAGAGTGGGAAGAGGGTAATTGGTGAGATGAGATTGCAGGATAATGTTAAAAGGATAGGTCTGAAAGTAAAACGTTTAGTAAGAAGTAAAGGTATTATGGTTGTTGATATGAGGAACAGTCACTCAGTGAAGTAGTTATATGAGAGCAGCTGGAAGCCAAGTGTCTGAGCTTTTAAAATTTTATTTAGGGTAGTAGTTGTGTAATTAGAGAAGGGAATACGATGATGCAGAGATATGTAATAGAAAGTATATGAATGCAGAAGGCTAGTGTGCAATTAAAGTACGTTGTGTGAATGTAAAGGACTAAGTCTTGAGTGCGCTAGGTCTTACATGAGTACATGTTGTTAACCTTAGATATATTGCATTATGATAAGATGAGACTATAGGTCTTAATAAATTCAGTTAACTTTACAAAATTTATGCTATAATATTGATTATCATAAAATTATATGTTGCATGCTATTGATATACTGATAATCAAAATAAAACATGGATAGTGAAATCGTAATAATATAGAGAGCGGTGGTGTAAGAAAGTGTTAAAATAGAAAATAAATGAAAAGATTGTTGAGTAATGGAATTTATTGTCATGTGAATAAGGATGATATGAAATCAGGAAGTAAATAAGCAAAATGTATATGAGAGTTGAATGTTGGAACCGGACCGCTGATAGAAGACCTGAAGAGAAGTCAGATTGCAGTCGTTAATACGAAATGGTCTTGATAGGAAGAGGATAATGTGGTTTAGCAGAGACTGAGAATATAAGGATGACTTAGATAGAAAGAGAGAATGGACGTATAGGATATTGATTAATGGGAAGACAGTAAATTTGTTACCACCTAGTGGCAACCATGAGTAAAAATGATAGACCCTTTTTTACAATTTGAATAGATCACGATTTATATCCATCCCGCTCGAGGGTCCTTATCTTCGATGTCCCAGGATGTCTCTAGTGTGATTTTTGCTAAAGATCATTGACGAGCTCTCACTAATTAATGGGATACAGAGGGGTACGTCCATTACCGCTGAAAGGCTTCTAAATTCGACGTATTTGAATCATGTTCTCGCGTACGCATTTCTTTTTCCGTATGCTTGTAGTAAAAGAACACTCAATTATTACAAACCCATATCTGACATAAGCCAACAAGAAGATAAGAAAGAAAAGAGAAAGAAAAGATATATGAATTATAGCTAATACTTATAATAATTATATATTAAGAGATAATTATATATATATATAAATAAATATATATATTATAATTAAATATATATATATATATATATAAGGATATATATAATATATATATAAATAATAATGGTTGATGGCAGGAAATGGTAGAATGATAGAGAATGTAGTTGATGAGTGATGCCCTACCGTAATTATAATGCGAGAATATTGGTCTATGGTGCCTGAGCGAATCTGAACGAGAGAGTTGTAAGGTATTGATAAGAGAGACTTTGCAGGTGTGGAAAGTAGGGGCTGAGAAAGTAAACTGGATGAGAGTAAGTCATTATGGTTAGTGAGTGAGAAACACTCCTCAGTGTAAAGAATTATGTTAGATGTGAAGAGCTGGAAAAAAACAAGAATCTGAGTTTAAATATTAAGAGTATATGTTTTGGATGAGAACGGAACGGACGATAGCGATGAGCTTAGTAGGAAAGTTGCTGAAATGCAGGAAGGTGAGGCTAGTCAATAAAAATCGAATGTGAATTCAAAAAGGGACTATAAGTTCAATTGAGTGCTAGTTTAATCTTACTATAAGAGGTGATGATGTTACCGGATGTGTTATTGTATGTAGTGAGACCTATGGTCTGAATAAAAGTATAGATCTAAAGTTTCAATGTGTTCAGATGGCAATCTGTAAGGTCATATGAAGCAAGTGATGAGATAAGAATGATATATAAAGAGAATAGAATTGAACGTTAATTAGAGTAGCGCGACTAGAAGAATACTTTTAGTGTGAAAAGAAGAAAGGCTGAATTTAAAAATATGAGAGAATAAATGAAGTATGTTGAGATGTTTGGTCAATGTGAAAGGTATCAATAATTGGTGGTTTAAGCGGATGTATAGTGGTGAGTGTGATTGTTAGAACCAGAATAGGATACGGTGCTGGCGAGATAACCCGAATGAGAGAAATAAGTAGATTGAGTCAGGTGAACGTAAATGTTCTGAAGGATAAGAAATGTTGAGTTGCAGAGAGCGAAAATTGTAAAGTGGCGATGAATAGAGCAGTATCAATAATGGCATAATAAGATATATAGGTTTTGTGAAAGGGCATGTGTTTATGCCTACTACGAGCCAGGAGAAAATGATACCAACTTAAACGATTGACGAATTATCGAACCATAGTGAGGCCGTGCACCATTCCCATGAATGCCTCTAGGTGAAGATTTTCTGTCTGATGACGTAGCTCTAAACGACTAATTATAATGATTTTTAATTATGCGGGCGGAAGGGCTGGGCTTTCTTTTCGACGGTGTAATAGTCATGTTTCTCCTAAACTGCCTTTTCATTTTCCCATGCTGTATACACACCTTACCCCTCAATCTTTTGATGCAAAAGAGAATGAAGAAGAAGAAGAAGCATATAGATATAGAATAATAGAAGAATGATATAGATGAATATAGTATATATATAAGTGAGGTAGTGGAAATTATTTATATAATAATATATATTATATATATGATATATTATATAAATATAATAGTATATATATATAATATATATAATATATATATATATATATATATTTATATATATATATATATAGTATATATAACCATTAGCCATGTGTTAGAGGTGAATCATTGCGAGTGTTCTTGTATGAGCTATAAGGTGTTTATATTTCTGCCTTTGGTTGCATTGGACTGAGCAATAAAAACTAGAAACAATTTGTCGATGAATTTGAGAGACATTTGCCCCATACACACTTTAATATGTTTCATTCCTCATTTTATCAAATTCTTCTCACCACCTATCAAACCCCAAATTGTCCATTAACACATTTCTTATTACTATAAACCTCTTGTCCCAGACTATATTCTTACTAAGGCGGGTGGCCTGGATGGCATTCCTTCCCGAGTTTTGAGGGAGTGTGCTTCCATGCTGGCCCCGCCCCTCGTTCAACTATATTCTCTATGCCTCAATACTAGCACTTTCCCGCCCTGTGTGAAGCGCGCATATGTCCAACCGGTTCCGAAAAAGGAAGCCGCTCTGATCCTCTAACTATCGCCCTATAGCTACTAAACTTGTTTCTATCTTAAGATCTTTGAAACCCTTTCAACTCTCACTTCTTAGACCATTTGGAATCTTCATTCCCCGTCTTTCCGATCGCAGTACGGCTCTCGTTGCGCACTCGATGTCTACTGGCGAAATACTTTTCTCCTATTTAACAGATTTTATGGTTTTTCGCCCTTAGGAACTACTTGGAAGACCTTGCGTGTGGGCGCTTGAGATATCCAAAGCATTTAACCGGGTATGACGCGTCACTGCTCCCCAAACTCCCCTCCTTTGGGGTTTCCTCCTTCTCTTTGACTTACTATGTCAGTCTTTCTTGCAAAATCGTCAAATCGGCTGTTGTGATGGTGCGACTTCTTCTTTTTCTTTCAATAAGTGCCTCATTCTGTTCTCCCCACTTTATCCGGCTTTCAATTAATGATCTTTCTCACCTGCACATCTAAACTCTATCCACTCATGATGCCGATGACTCGACCCCTTCATTCTCATATTCATTCTGCTCCCTCTTTTACTTCCAGAATTGCCTCTCGTCTTAATCTTTCCGATTTCCATTCTCGCTGATCTGACAGAATTCCAACCTTTGAAATTTATTCTTTTAAAAATCCAACTTTTACAAATCTCCTCCAAAATATCAAACAATGTCTAACTTTCCTATCTCTTTTCGCGTTCTCTCGTCTCTCCTGTTGACAATTATAACATCCTTGGCCTTAACAATAAAACAAAAAAATTGCTTGAAACCTCACATCACAAAACGGGTTGCTAGGCGGGCCTCAAAGAAACTGGGAGAGACTGCGAGTCTGTTTAGACTCTTCTCAGTTGCCTCCAGCTATACAAGGGTCTTCATCCGCCCTTGTATGAGTACTGCTCTCTATTCTTAGGGGAGCTCCTGGTTCACCCGGCTTGGATCAGGGTCGAGTCAAATGCAAAAAGGCTTATAACTGTCCTGTACTTTCTAGTTCACTTGACTCTCTCTATCTTTGCGGCGCGATGTCGGTGCTTTATCTCTTTTTCTATAGGTACCGTAGCGGCAAGTGCTCGAGGGAACCTTTCCACTCGACGTACCACCACCTTAACGACGCCCACAAGCACAAGGGGTGCTGTGTCGTCACCTGAGTTTTGTGTGATATTATTAACTCCAGACTTGTTCGCTGCGGTGCTTCCTTCTTTCCTGCCACATCTGTTCTGTGGAATTCTCTTCCATCTTCTGTGTTTCCTACTCAATTTAATCACCCTCACTTTAAAGCCTGCGTCTGTGCTCATCTGCGTAATTTGCGTTAGATGAATATGAGGCACAACAACACCCTCAAAACAAGTTGAATGGGGTCTACCCGTGAGCGGCGGTAACAAATGAAAAAAAAAAGAAAAGAAAACTATACATTAACACAGGTAACAACATACCCTCGTGTAGGACCCTAGCTCACTCAATACTTAGTCCCTTTACATCCAATAACGATTTAATTGCACCAGCCACCTTCCTGTCATTCACAACTTTCCTTCTACACTCAGCATCATATGTTCCCTTATCATCCAACATATATCCTAAATATTTAAAGATAGATTTTTTAAATGATTTTTTTTTATTTGCTTTTTTTTCAGGCCAATCTTACTAGGTGCTATAATTGTAATCAAAAAGGTCATGCACGAAGTTATTGCCCCAATGAACCGAGAGTAAGAATGGTATGTACTATTAAATTAAAAAAATAATTATTATTATTATTATTATTTCTTACTTTCTTTTTCTATCTTTATCTTCCTCTTTGAACCCAGAATGGGGGTGAGGTGTGCAACATACCCTGGAAATAGATATTTAAGTAGAAGATCATGACGTAAGTCGAAAGGAAAGCCCTCACAACTTAAACCCTTAAGTGCGATTCCATCGCAGCGAAGAATCCACTCTAGGATTTCACAAAAACTGTGACGGACTCATACTGTGGTAAAAAAAATTTCCTTTCTGTTTCTGATGTCATCTACAGAAAAATTGCTGATTTATTCAGGTTAATCGTCCCATCACTAATTTAATTTAGTTTTCCAATGTGTATTGTAAATGCTGAACTGTGGGAATGATAATTCCAAATACTTAAATTTCACATTTCTATTTACATACATATAAAATAAAAGTTGAATATATAAGTATATATATATAATCACCCGACTATTTATTGATGAGTAATTTTAGTTATTCTCTTTTTAGTAGTCTGAGTATATATTATACTTAGTGTATACAATTAGAATATGATTATTACTAGTACTATATATATACTTATAGTTCTCGATTTTAGAAACTTCTCGTGATGTTGCGTACCAATGTCTACTATTATTTTATTCATCAATATTTTATGTTGACTGTACAATACAATATATCTGAAATTTGGTTTGGTGGTGACACTTTTCATAAATTATGGTAAAAATATGGTAAAATGAATTTAAAATATTATAATAATACTAAATATAACAAATATTAAATATATATGGTTAAATGAAACTAATGATATTTAATAATCGGAATTTTAGCTACCAGCAGCATGTGAATGCAATTTTTTACCACTACAATTCTATTCTTCACGTTTAAGTATTGTATTACTAAATAGTAATTACCACTGCTGATGATCAAAAAATCTACACATTGTTATTTTTGGAATTTATTTAAAGGACATACTTTTCAAATTAGAAATTTATAAAAAATAAAACTACGATTTTTATCTTCAAATGTTACCGCCTTCAGTGATAAAATATTAAAATCAGAGCAAATGTCAGGGCATAAAACTTGATAAAATGCAATGTTGGAAATAAATATATGTCTGCTATTAAGAAAAAGTGGTGCTATGAATAAATGGTCAATATCGAGTTTTAAACTTTATTAGGAAATCGAGAACTAATATTATCGATATTGAGATATCGGTTTCGATTAACTTAGTAACACTCATACGTATCATTTATAATATTGATAAATTTTACATGAGAAATAAAGAAACCTGTTTTAAACATGATCCTTTGAAGAAAAAAAAAAAAAAAAAAAAAAAAAGATTTTTCGGTGTGCTATCAAAACGTAAAGATGGCCACGTTTAAAAAATGCATGTGACTATAATTTGGCATCCACTGGAAATATCCACAATTTTTTTGGTAAGTCCTCTCTAACCGCGGAATGATATAACTGGCATTACGCCCGCATAACCTGCAATTCGGCCAGCATACATTTTTTCAATGTGATCGAGCAATCAGCAGATTACCTCAATTTTATTATATTGGTATTGCACCGCTAATTGCGAATTGACGGATTAAATTGCTGGAGACGTCCACCTCTGCAGATATATATAGGTACGTATATATATATATTATACTACTCTTATATATACTATAATATATATTATATATAATAGTATAGTACTTTATATATATATAGTATTTATAATATATATATAATTAGAGCGTATGATGAGTGTCAAGGAATTCAGTCCGATTAGATTCTTCAATGTATGTAAAGGTATAAAACTATGATAGCTACGTATAAGACTACATACATTCTTGAAATCAGCGGAAAACATTGTAATGGAGGAAATAAGAAGAAGATAAAAATAAGTGAATAAAAAAAAGTAATAAGTTAATGGACATAAAATGAGGTTCAATTTGTACGCTATAAATTCTCGTTCCCTCAACGTAGTCTTCGCAACAAATTTCGCTGTTCCAAAATCATGAGTCCCAATATTTTTCTTTTACAATGCTAAGGCTAATCTATACGCGTATGCTGCGCACTAGGTAAAGACACGACACACACACAACACACGAGCAAACATACACTCAGACATATACACACACTACAGACACATCGATTTCTACTGTAGATATAGATGTTCTATATGTGAGAAATAAATTTTTTTTGAATGACCTGACCTGACCTGACCTAACCTAAACTAAATGCAATTTTTAACTTTTCAATTTAATTTAACTTTAAATTTTATTTTTTAATTTTATTTTTAATTTTTTGCCATTATTTTTAGTTTCTCCTAAAGTATTGAAAAGATATATAAGGAAAACGTTTATTTTATATGGGTATCATGTTTAAATGAGTGAAACGACTTGATATTTTTGGTTATTTATTAAAATAAATAATTAGTAACTTTTTTTTTTTAGTTCTTGCATTACAATGTAAGCTGAATTCAAAAATATTAAGTTTTTATGTAGATATAGTAGTTTTTTTTTTTTGATATCAGGGGGCACCTAATCTGGAGAATGGTACATATTATATATAATATATATATATACAATAAACGTGGGTCTTGTGACTAATATTATATATATATATATATATAATATTATATGTGATACATTATATGTGACATGATATCTATTAATATGATATGATATATATAATAGTACCTTATAGTCAATTCGTATATACATGGATATATATAATTATATATATATAGATCTCCGTAATGAACTTTTGTCTCTGCGAAGGCGTCGGGGGGGTGACAGTTGAACTTTTAGAGTATAATTTGTCTCCGCCAACTTTTTCCCCTAATCATAGTACACTCTTTTTGGGGATTTTTTTTTTTCTGAAATATTAAACTGCCCAAATAGTAGGTCATAAGCACACAAATTATAACATTTTATTCACAAAAAACATATAAACTAATTCTAATAATAATTGTTTTATTAAAGTTTAAATAATGCTCATTTAGACTCACCT